>PVJI01006939.1:0-82103 GCA_004026765.1 Micronycteris hirsuta | reverse complement strand
TGGCCCTTGTGAATAACTTCTATTTCCTTTTTCATGTTGATATAGTTTTCAGTGAGTTCATTATAGTTTCCCTGTAGTTTCTGATAGTTTTCTGTGAGTTCATCAAGCTTCTCGAGTTTCTTGAGCTGCCTGATAACATATGCTTTGAACTCAATGTCTGATAGTTGGCTTGCCTCTGTTTCATTTATCATTCTTTCTGTGGCTTCCTCCTTTCCTTTCATTTGGGGATTGTTTCTTTGTCTTCCCATTGTTTGTGGGATTCTTCTTGCTAACCTCTGGTTCTTTAACTGATCTGTGAAGTTCTCTGAAGCAGCGAAGTTAATTTTGGGTCACTCTCTGTTTTTTGGGCTGTCTCTTGTCTGGGTTCCACTCTATTCTCTTCAAAATTCCAGGTTTTAATTTCTCACCTGTTGATAAAGAAGTGAGGGGAAGGGAGATAAAGAAGGAAAAGAAAGCAAAAGAAAAGGAAAAAGAAAGATAAAGAAGAAAATAATTTGAAGATAACCTAAAAATAAAAAAATATTAAAAAATAGGAAATACAAGGAAGAGAAAACTAGGAATACCAAATGAAGGGAAGGTAGATGGAGTTAAAAAATATATATAGGGACAGATAGGAAGGAGGGTGGGGAAAAACCACCCAAGAAACAAAGGGAAAACGAGAGAAATAAAAAAAATAAAAAATAAAAATTAAAAAAAAAAAAAAAGACTTTTGTTGGCTGGCTTTAACAGCGTCAGACTAGGAGATCAGCTGTCTTCCTGTGCTGTAGTCTAAGCTGCCGTTCTTTCACCAGCGGAATTGCCGGGAGTTTGTAGCACCTCGTCTGGCCTGACCTCCACCCTGTGTCAGAGTTTATGAGGTCTGTGGCTCCCGTCAGTGGGTTTGCACGAGGGACTCAGCACGGCAGGTCTGGGTTGTTTCTCAGTCCCTCCTGGTGTGAGTTCCGCGCCCCTGCATTCGCCGATCGCTTTTGTCTCTGGAATCGGAGCTTGCAAGCCGCAGGCCTGGGCGCCCGGTCAGGCAACTACGCCAGGCGCTCCCGACTGGTTCCACAGGGTGCGCGCTCAATCCAGGAGCTGTGGGCTTGGGTTTGCCTTTCAATTCAGACTCCAATTCCTCCCGCTGGGATCAGCAGCCTCTGCAGAACAGTCCCCAGGTATGCACCAACCTCCGGACTGCTGGGGACCAAGGCTCTTCCTACAGTTGCGCGCATCTGCTTTGGCAACTCACACACCCCAATCCAGCTCCCTCCCACGGAACCTGGAGCAAACCGGGAAGTTGCTGCAACTAGATCTGCAGACCTCCCGGCTCCCCGTGAGGCCCGAGGGACCCCTTCCCTCCGAAGCAGTCTCCCTACCGCTGATCTTTCAGTTTTGTGCACAGTCCTGGTTGCCAATCTTCCCCCCACACCGGAATACAGCTGGGTGATCGCTCTGCTCCTCCGAAAATCGGCCAGATATCCCGCCAGTGGGCCGGAGGAAAGCGATCACAGTTCTTCCTTCACCGCCGCCATCTTTCGCTCCTTAAACAGAGATCTTAAAGAGGTATAAGAGAACCACATAGATATGAGGCCAAGTGTTTCAAGTACGAGAACAGTAAGTGTAAAGGCCCTGAGGTAGGAGAAGGCCTGGCATGTTAAAGAAGAGAAAGCAAACCAGGTGGCTTAGAGTGAAGAAAGCAAAGGCGGGAATAGCGGGGGTGAGTTCAGAGAGATGATGGGGAACTTTCAGGCTGACATGCTAACTTGGGCTTTTGCTAATGGTGAGATGGAAGGCATACAAGGCTTTTGAGCCAAAAAGTGACACCATCTGACATCCATCAGACAACATCACTGACTGCTGTGTCGTGAGCAGCCTTGAGAGGGTAAGAGATGAAGTGGGGCAAGCAATAAAGAAGCTTTTGTAATAATCTAGATAAGAGATTATCAGGGAGGGAGCAGAATCTCTCTGGTGGGCAGATTCTGGATATGTTTAGAAAGTAAAGTCAGTGGAATTTACTAATGGGGCTTGAGAAAAGGGATTAAGGGTGACCCCACGGTTTGGGAGAAAAGATCAGGATTACAATTTGGGACATGAAAGTTTTCAGAAACCTATTAGTTATCCCCATGGAGAAGCTGACTAGGCAGTTTGGAGTTGAGAAGAGAGGCTGGAGCTGGTGACATAAATTTGGGAGTTGTCTGTGCAGATGTCTATGCAGAAACCATGACATGGCGTGTGGGTGTGGTCAGAGAAAAGAAGGGACTGAGGTGACAAATTCTGGGGCTTCCATCACTAGGAAATGAACTAGTTTTGCTCTCAACAATTCTGACAAGTACGTGGAGCTTTCCCGCACCAGCAACCAGTTCTCCCACTCTCCAGACACCAGCGGGGTGTCTTCCAACTCAACTCAATGCTGTCACTAACCACTCGGAGTTAGCATCAGACTCCATGGGTTTGAAGGCTCAGTCCCACAAGACTGCCCCTCAATTCAGAGGCCAGTTATAAGCATTGGATCTGCAGGTCACCCACATTTCTGTCTGACTTGACTAAACACCAGGAGTTCTCACAGCTCCTCCCTCTCAAGTTCAGTCATTTGCTAGAAAGGCTCACAGAACTCTGGAAATAATCTCCTTACATTTTCCAGCTTATTACAAAGGACACATCTCAGGAACATTCAAGTGAAAGAGATGCATAGGGCAAGGTATTGAGTAAGGGAGATTGAGCTTCCATGGCCCTTCTAAGCAAGTCACCCTCCCAGATATGTTTCCCAAGGAAGCTCTCCAAACCCCATCATTTAGAGATTTTTGTGGAGGTTTCCTCACATTGACATGATTGAGGAAATCATTGGCCATTGGGGTTAAGTCAATCTCCAGCCCTTCTTCCCTCCCTGCAGGTCAGGGTTCCAAGGTCAGGCTGACAGTTCCAAGCCTCCAATCATGCCTCGGTCTTTCTGGAGATCAGCCTTATCATGAATCTACCCAGCGGCTCCCAGATACCAGTCATCTCATGGATTATACAAGACACTCTTATGGAGATTCAGGTGTTTTAGGATCTGTGTGCCAGGAACCAGGGACGGAGACCAAATCTCTGTTTCCATTTGTACCACAAGAGGTGATAGAGGTAAAGAGGATGGGATAAGGAGACTGAAATGGAGCAGCCAGCACAACAGAAGGAGCACAGTGTTGAGGCGAGAATCTTTTAGAATAAAGCGTTCCTGCTCCACTGTGTCCACTCATGGCTGTTTATACTGATCTGGTTTTATAGTTTAGATGATTGGGGCTATTATCTCAATTAGAGCCCTGAGAAAGATTCCATTCTATTTGTATTCTGTGATGCTTCCTCAGTTATGTGAGAAGTTTTCACATCATTGAAGGTACATTGAAAAGCTGAGAGAACGTGGTAAAACCACTGACCACAAACTGACAGCCTAAGGGCTAGAGCCAGGCAGACAGCCTATCACTGAAAAAACTGTTGATCGTGAACGAAAAGTCCGAGTGAGTGTGAACTGGGGGAGAAATGATCTGGTGGGCTGCCGAGAGCCAGGTAACCAAAGAGCATGGTTTTCTATCTTTGTATAGGAATATCATTCACAAGTTTAAATGTAGTTTCCAGATCATTGATCACAATGTGGAGATCTGCGTGGAACAGGATGGATTAAATTGGAGCATTTGAATTTTCTTCATTTTCCCTGGAGCCAGATCAACACCTGGTCACTCCCACCCATGCCTCTCCAAGTCAAGCAGCAGACACTGATGTCTGGACAGGCATAAAAGGTCTGTCTTGTTCCCTGCCGGGTCCCCAGTGTTCAGTGCAATGTGAGGTACATCGTGGACACTCTGTACACACTTGGTGAATGAATGAATGTTGAGTGAACTCCTCAGTCTCACAGACTTGCAGGAAAAATCCATCAACTCTATGTGACAGGTGAAGACTCTTCTCACGTTTCTGCACCTGTTGGGCTAGAAATCATGCCTTTAATAAATTTGCTTAGCAGCTCTTGGGAAAGCCACTTCAGGTGATAGAAGGAGCACCGGGCTGGGAGTCTGGATCCCTGGATTCTAGTGCTAGCTCAGCCATCTCAAGATGTATGACTTAGAGGTTAGGTGAGGTATTTAGCCTCTGGAAACCTCAGTTTCCTCCAAGGAAAAATTAGAGAACAATGTCAATTAATATTTCATAGGTTGTCTATTTCTTTTCTATTCTTTGTGGAGAAAATGGGCCTCACTGGAATTCAAAGGCAAGTTTCCTTCTGATAATAAATATTCTATTTGGTCCAGTTCCTATCATCTTAGTAAAACTAAAATAAATCATTTTGGATTTGAAATTTTTTTAAAGATGTGTAATGAGTAAGAATTCTCCATGTAATTATCTTTTTAATGTGTTGACTTTCTTCTGTGTTACATATGAAATCTAACACTTTCCAAATGATTACTGCTCCACAAAGCACCCTCTCATCCTCCTGACCAGCATCGACCTCCCCCCAGCGGTTCCAGTAACCATCTGTGCCTTTCTGATGGGACAAATGGTCTACCTCACAGCTGTTTCCACCCTCGTCTTACTTCCATTACAGATTCTTAGGTATCAAGGACCTGGGTCATTGGGAAATCTCCTGAAGGTGTCTCCAGCACAGTCTTAATATTTGTTGAATTCAATTTTATGAGCAAATTATTTATAGGATGCATTTACATTGTAAATTATACAACACAATATGGGAAATGTACATAATATAAAAACTTTGAGCTCTTATTGAAAGTAAACTGCAATTTAAAAATAAATAAAGGGAAAATTTTTAATTTTTTTACTGGAAAAGCAAATTATAATTTGTTACCTAGTTTTATTTAAAATTGAGCTTATTTAAGTGAAGCAATCAATTAAATGTGACCCTCTTTTTATGCATTTCAGTGAAGGAAATAGTTCAATGAAGAGGAACAAAGAAAGTGAATGGATATTTAATTCCAAGTATAAGCAGGTGAGCAGAATTACTTTTAATGAAGAAAACTGGAAGCAATTTAGTTGTTCAACAGGTTAAATAAATTAATGTATTTCTATAAAATGTGATACTATGTAACCATTAACAATGTTGCAAAAATATTTTTATTCCTGTAGAAAGATGATTGATATTTTATCTAAATATAAAAAAATACATATAGTATTTTACAGATATGTAAAAAATATGTGTCCAAACACATTCACATACACACATATTTCAAATGTTACCAATAGAGATTATAGTAACTTTCCTTTTATTATTTTGTATAATTTTTCCATAATTAACAATGTGTGTTGCACATAGAATATGTACACCAAAGCTATGGTAAAGAAGATTGTGTCCTTTTAATAATGTATAAATAAAACTCATAAATACTGTCCACATGATTCTTTTTTACCCCCGAACATCTTATTTTTTTCTTAGGTTCCACAATGAAACACTTGAGTGTACAGTTCTGGGAAGATACAGAAATGAAGTCCAGTGATGCAGGCCACAGATCTGAAAGCTGATCCATTCAGACACTATCTGCTTAAATGACCATTGGCAAATTATCTGGTTTCTTGTGCCTGGAACCACATCTATACAATGTCAAGAATATTGACTTGTCCTGAGTAGGTAAACTTTGAGAAACAGACTTTGGAAAACTTGATTTAAAAGTACAGCTTCCTACCAGTTATGCAACCTAAGCATAGCGTGTGGTGTAGCGCAAACGATAAGCCTTTCTCATCTAACTGGCCGCGCTGAAGTACTGTGGTTGACATAACGGTATCTGTTGCCCACGCTGGATGTGGAAAAACCATCTGCTAGACTGGAAATGGATGAATGCATATGTGCTCTATTGCTCCCTCATGATGGGCTATGATATGAATGAACTTTCCTAGAAGAAAAGGAGGACCACTGCATGTGCAGGACATCAGTGGAGATGGCCAGTTTCTCATTCACAGGTTGAGACTTTGGGCAAAGGAAGATTAAGGGGTGAGTCTTGTGCTTGGGGCACACCTTTTTAACACCTTTTAGTAGAACTCCCTCTGTTCTTATCTCCTCAGCCACAAGTTTTTCCCCCACCACAAGAGAAGGTGGCAGAGAGCAATAATTCCAGAAAGCTGAGTGTGGTCCTAGAAAAGCCTCTTTTCCTTATTCTCATATGCAACAGGCCCATCTGCCCTGTTGATGAGATTTCCGTGAAATTTTCCCCTCCCATTTCTACTATCTTACTATTTCTCATCATAACTAACTTCTAAGTCCTATCTTCTAAGTTCTATCTTCAGCAAGTCTTTCTCTTCTGATCCAGTTCTCTGAGCCTGCATGTAGCTCCCCAAATGCATGATCTGTGTTCTCATTCTCTTGTCAAACCTCCTCTTGCAGGGTCATTGAGAGTTAGCCTCTGTGCACATGCCACCCTGTGTTTATCTCACATCATACTCTATGATTAGCGCTGACTTGCTGGTCTCCTCCACCGCAGTTAGAGCTTCTAGAGGCTAGAACAGATTCTATCACCTCTGAATCCTCATCCATGCTGTTGAGCCTGTGGGTACCTTTGCTCCACCCATGAATGCCATCTGCCACTTTGCTGAGCAGATATGAGCTCCCAGGACAGACATGGATGGATGAGCATAAATCCCATAGTTCCCACTTGAAAAATGATCATCATAATTTTGATAGTTTCTCTTTTTTACGGAAAGTCCCACTCTATAAAACTGAAAGGTTTGAGAAAGTGTGAAGAAATTTTATCCTAGAGAACAAACTGGGTTGCAAAGAGAATCAATAGTTCAACAACTACATAATATCCTAATTATCTGGGGATTTTAAGGGAAGAAAGGGCTATAGTGAGTGTGCATGTGTGTATGTGTGCTTAAAAGTGGATAGCTATGATTTTGTCTTTATACACGTGTGCTGTCCTACTTCTTTAAAAAAAAAAGGTAAACCCAATTTTCCTCATTTGAGCCCCCTTTTAAATCAAACCTCTAAATCTTATATAATCTACCAGCTCTGGGTCAATTTCTTTTGGTTCAAGTTCTTCACACCTGGAAGGGTTTTCATGACAAGGTCTTGCTGTAGGCCTTAGAGGGAGAGGCTGGAAGAGGTTTAATGGAACATGTGGGTTTAGTCACATTAACATCAGCACCTTTGGGTTCCCTGGTCTGGCTTCAAAGCCAGCTGTTTCTGAGCTCTGTTGATTGAGGCCTGGGTAACAAGCTCCAGCAGTTGTATTAAAACTTGATAATGTACTGCCTCTGCTTTTATCTTTATTTACAGGAATCTCTAGGGGTACGACGTGAACTTTTCTTTACCTAACAACATAAAAAAATACTAGTTGGCCCTCACCAATCCCCTCTCTTGTCCTGCCCACCCAAGACCCATGCCATTTCCGTTGCTCTCTCTTCTGAAAGGCAGGCTGTGTGGTTCCACAGGGCAGTGCTGTGCTCGGCCCGGGGGCAGACAGGTCATCTGGCCTTTTCTTCCCGCCTCCTTAGAAGTGGCTACTCATGTGAGACAGTGAATTGCAGCTGGCTGTTAGAGGGTGGTCAATTATTGTAATTTTCTTTAGGGGACCAGTTTTTTTTTTTTTTTGCATTGGTATCTAATTTTAGAACACAAAACAAGCCAAACTTAGTCTATGCTCAGCTCGTGTCAGGTCTCCAGTATTGTGAAGCGAGTTTATCAACCCAATAAAAACATTTGAGTGCCCACTATGTGTATGGCCCTGTACTTGTTTATCAGGCACTCTCCCTTAAAGATAATGAGGGAATGAAGATAAAAATTCACAAAGTGATTCAGAGAACAACCGGGTATTACATAGTCTATTATTATCTGTACCAGGAGTACTCAAACCGCAGTGGGCATGAGAATCACCAGAGGGCTTATTAAGTCAGATTGATGATTTAATTGGTCTGAACAAGGACGCAGAACCGCTTGCCTCTGTGTACCATGTGAGGGTAGAGAAGGAAAGAGCCAGCACAATCTCCAGTGGCAGAAGCTGAGGTATATGTGTCATTCTTCTGGTTTCTTTGCCTGAGTGTTGAGCAAACTTCTCTATGTGAGGCCTAGTGGCTGTTTCAGTAGATAAGGGAGATGATGCTCCAGCTTGTTTTAACAGAGGACTGGGATACATGGATAGGTCATGACCAGGAAAGGGAGGTGCTGTAGACCAGGGAAAACCAGGGAACAAAATCACTGCACCTAATGATCAGGTCATGTGTCAGAGGTCATTGACTAGACTCTGATTGGAGTAGAGGGCATGTCCTCTTATTGCAGTGGTAGTATTTACTGGAATGCAAAAGGATTCCAGACAAAGGCCATGCTGACTGGCACAAAATAGGAACCAGGAGGTTCTTGGCTCAGAACCTCCCCATATTCATTCAGGTTTTTGGTCTACCACATACTGAGACAGGTACAGTTTCAAATATTCTCTGAATGTCCTGTTCACCCTGGTGGAGAAGCTGTGCTCCATCCAGTCACAAGTATAAGCCTCATTTCTCTCCCTCCCTCTTGCCAACCATGTGACCGTTGTACTGACAAATGTTAGTAGTAAAGTCAGAATGATAGAGGGTCTGAAACAGAGGCCACCCAAAGAAATCAAATCAAGTTGACCTCTAACTTTTAAATAGCTTCCAAAAGATATAGAAGAAATTTAGTGTGGGCCTGGGTATAAGCCTACAGACCCAAAAATCTTACCTCAGGTGTGGTGCACAGTTGCGGGTGACAAAGTCTTACAATTAAGGGTCACATTAGACTTGTAGAAGCTCAGTTTTGTCCCAACCCCAGCTTTCTACACAAAGAGAGGTTCCGCATGAAGGTCAGTCCAGCTGTGTATCAGGTACCACCTCACCTGAGCCAGGTACACCCCGCCAATCCTGCAGGTGTACAGGCTATAGCGTGACCACAGAGGGTGGTGCAGTACAGCACACAGGCCTGATCACCA
Source organism: Micronycteris hirsuta (assembly GCA_004026765.1). NCBI lineage: Eukaryota > Metazoa > Chordata > Mammalia > Chiroptera > Phyllostomidae > Micronycteris > Micronycteris hirsuta. The sequence goes on along the minus strand of PVJI01006939.1, from coordinate 73,215 downwards.
TCCTCATTTACCACCCCACCTCCCACATCACCGCAGCCTTGTTCACAGCCTTCCCTGATGTCAGAGCTGCGAACCTAAAACCATTATTGACCAACTCTCGGCCTCAGACCAACTCTCGGCCTTTCCTGTACCTTCTTTTTTCTTTTCTTAATCCAACAAAAATCTACTAAACCGCTATGAAGTGCAGGCACTCAGTTTAGTGAAGATCAAGACAAATAAAAGTCAAGTTTTTCACAGTCTAGTAGGAAGACAAATGTGTGGACAAGTAAGAACAGCAAACAGAGCACAAAGTTCAGAGAAAGCCCAGAGAAGGGCAAATTTATCCCATTTGGGATTTTTCCAGAATGTAGCAATATCCCAGAGGAGGCAATTCTGAGCTGGGTTTTATAAAATACACAGAGATTTTGCATGACAGATTTTGCACGAGAGATTGGACACAGTTATTCCAGGCCCAGGAATGCTATGTGGAAGAGCAACAGGCACAGGGCGGTGTGAGAAACAATCAGCTGTGTTGTTAAATCATAAAGTGTGAGTGTAAGGTCAGGAGGGGGCAGTGAGTGACCTGGAGATGGGGCTAGGAGTGGGCTAAAGACAATGTCACCCTCTTATTATTTACTCTCAACAAGAAAGCAGGAGTTGTCTTGGTAAAACCAGTAAAATGGAAGTCAGATTATCTCCCTCTGCCAAGACTCCCTCACTTAGGGTGCAAGGTCAAGTCTATAAGGCCTTATGTGGCCCTTTGTAATCTTCTCCATTTCCTCTCCTCTCTTCCTTCCTCTCACTTAACATTGAGGCTCCCTCACAGCACTTCCATTTCTCTTTCTGGTATTTATCATAATTACTCAATGACTTTTATTTTGTTTACTGTTTGCCTCTCCAAATGAAATAAATACTTCATTAGAACAGAGCTTTTGTGTTCTCTGTTGTAGCCCCAACTTCTACAATAGTGCCTGACAGACAGTAAACAGTTAGTATGTATTCATTGCATGAATAAATACACATCTAAGATGCCAAATCAAAGAGATTACTGGATGTTGTCCTGAAAACACTGGAAAGCTATTGGAGGGCTTTAAGCAAGGGAGGAGGAAGAGGGATTGCATGTTTATAGACCATTCCGAAGGCTGTGTGGCTCCTCTTGATTGAAGGGGTGGGGAAGGGTCGGGGAGCAAGCCAGGGATGGGGAAAATAGGTGATTGCAACTACCTTGGATGTAAATAAAGAAAGAGAGCATGAAGCATAGTAGTGACCATGGAATATTAAAAAAAAATGATGGCTTTAAAAGATATGCCAGAAATAAAATTGGAATTATTAAAAAGTGAATACACAGGATGCAGAAGCAGAAGAAAAGAGTTCAAGGTAACTCCCAGGGTCTCTAATCGGCATGGGAAACATGGGAGCAACAGGAGCAGAGTGGCGGTGGCAGGAGGTAAGGTGACCAAAACTACTTGTCCAAGGGTGCGTGTGAGTGCAGAAATGGCCGCCATCATCAGTGCTGCATGGTGATGCTCCCGTGAGCAGTGTGTCAGAGTATACTAGGAATTAAGTTTCTCAACCGAAAGTTTTAATGAATCAGGTGATTAAACTGAGTGTTTTTTCTTTCATACTTTCATCAGAGTCGTAATCATTCGCTACTTCAGGTGCTTTGGTTTTGGAGGTGTAAGTGAAAAAGGGGCAACACATTGATCCCGACGAGCTCAGAGGAGGCCTGCATGGTAGCCTTGCAAACTCAGAGACTGAAAGTAACCACACAGTTTGGCCTGACATTAAAACTTTCTTACTAAAAGCTGTCTGTAGTGGGTAGTCATTCTAGGTTGGCATCTTGCCTGACAAAGGTCAATCTTTACCTTACCTGATTCTGTCTATTGCCTTTTGCATCTACCATAACATCCCTTTGCAATGTCAAGGTAGTTTCCTCTCTTTCTTTTTCTGGACTCCTCAGGGCATCACTTGCCACAGAAGACTACAAATCCCTTTATTCTTATCATGTTAATCATTGAGTGTTAACTATCCTGTGGCCACACATATAAAAGAAGTTTGTGTCTATTCACTTTATTTTTTATCCAATCCCAGCATGTTCCCTGCTTTGCATTCTCCCTAATCTATCATCAATGAATATCATGTAATGCCCTTCCCTATTTCCCTTTGATTCTGGCGTATAAAATAAATGGCGAAACTGCTATTTTCTGGAGCATTTTCTCAATCCATTGAGATTTTGCTTCCTATCAATTGTCATCAGTTTGGATCAAATAAACTCATAAAAATTCTCTACAGATTTGAACATTTCTTACGTTGACAGAAGTAAATGAGATATGCTCTGTGCCTAGCAGAACTCAATCTAGAGACAGGTATGTAACGACAAGAACGATAAACACACCCCACCAAATATTATTGTAGAGGCTTCAAGAAAGAGCCATGGGGGCAGAAAGGACCCTAACACATGTTCAGTGAATGGTGTTTCACTGAATAACTTAGTCTTCGGGGGTTAGAGAGAAAGCAAGGGTCCCCCAAAGTAGAACAATTTGTGATGAGGTGGGGCTGGAATGGGGCAGTGAGACGGGCAGAGAACGGGATTCCAGACAGGTCAAATGACACAAGCAAAAGAAAATAGTTTGATATAATCAAGTACAAGACAGAGGAAAGTGGAGAGAAAAGTGGCTGAAGGCTTCAGGTCTAGACTGACTTGAATGCTAATGCTAGGGGTGTAAGTTTTTTCCTGGGGCCATGTGTAATGGACTTTTTCAGAGAAGGGGAATAGTATGCTACTACTAGTGTTTTAAAGTTATTTTCAGTAATATTGCAAAAGATGGTCACAGGGAAATGGAACTGAAGGGTGCAGGGCGCAGGGTGCAGGTGGGTGGTGATCACAGCGGTCCAGATTGGAGAAGACAGGTGCTTGAATAGGTACTATAATGTGAAGGAGGGCATGGAAATGGGAAATAGTTCACTGGTGGAACTTTTCCGACTTAAGGCTGATTAGGTTTATTAGGGGGAAAGAGAAGGCCAAGGTGAGTCTAAGTTTCTTGTTTAAGAGGCTGGGTTGATGGTGATATTTTTAACCAAGAGGATGAGCAGATTCAGAAGAGGAGGGGAGCCAATGAGTTGGACATGCTGTGTTTGGGATCCCTGCACTTGGGACCAGAATGCACTGCTGAGTATTTTGAATTTGATTCCTCTCCCCCAACAGGTCATTGAGGAGGTTAGGCTGGCATTTGTGGTTTCAGCAGGTCTGGAGCTGGTGGCAGGAGAGCCTTTTATCCATGAAAATGAGTGTGAGACCAAGGGTGAGTGCCTTTGGTAGTCAAGGGCCATGGATGAAGATGAGGTCATATGAGAACAGTGGCCCCAAGTGGATCAGCCAAACGATGGTGGTTCTGGGCTGGTAGCAGGAGGCAGAGATCAAACCAGGCATGGAAAGTACAAGTGAGGCAGAGTGAGGAAGTGTGTGTGGGCCTAGCAGGACAGACACTATCCAGTGCTGAGCTCTGGCTTCTCCTCAAGGCAGGAGGGTTGGACCTACAGAGTCCCCGGTAGATTGGACATTTTGAGCAGTTTTCAGCAGAGCCATGTCTTCTTTCACTAGAAGATCAAACCTGCATCTGCTTACCATATTTTTTGGACCATAAGACTCACCTAGGTTTTAGAAGAGGAAAATAGGGAAAAACATTTTTGAAGCAAAAAATGTGGTAAAATATTTAATAACATAAATAACATTCAGACTATAATTCAGCTACATTCAGACTATAAGATGCACCCCCATTTTCCTCCCAAGTTTGGGGGGAAAAGTGCATCTTATAGTCCAAAAAATATGGTATTTCTTTTACAAAGTTTGCTTACCACTGTGTCCATGTGCAAATCATACTGAAGTCTGGACAATCTCATGACAAAGATGAACTTGTGTCTCCTTTCTGAACATGGAGAGGTGCAGAAAAGGAAACTGCCAGGAGGTGAGGTCAATGTCAAATGCAGGGAATGATTTTCTTCACTTGGCGATTTTTTTTGACATTTCATGGTCTGGGTGATAGGAGTGGCAGAGCCACTGGCTTTCCCTTCTTCCCACTGACTCTCGCCCACCCACACCTGGATTTACTCAATAAGTATTTAAGGGCCAGACATGAGTTTAGGACTAGGGATACAGCGATGAGGAAGACTGAGGTCGTTCTTCTCTCAAGGAGCTTGCTGAGAAGATGAGTGATGGCTGAGTGCCATGAAAGAGAAGTGTAGGGGTCACAAGGTTTCAACATAGCCGACGGCTCCAGGATGCCCTCCTGAAGGAGGCATTTATAAACCAAGGCCTGCACGGCCAGGACAAGCTAGCAAGGCAAGGAGAGTTGGGGCAGGAGAGACAGTGAAGGAAGGGGGTTGTTGCTTTTGTGCACGAAGACCTGAAGAGGGAAGAAGAGAGGAGACATTAGAAGAACCAGATACAGTCCCTCATTCCTGGAGTAGAGAGAGAGGAGGAGAGCGGTGCAAGCAAGGCTGCAGAGGTAGGCGTGAAACATGTGGGCCCTTGTGAATTGTATGATGATTTTATTTTTATCCAATGGGTCATACGTAGTGGCCAGTGCTCTGAAAGGAAGTAGTATGAGCTGATGTGTTTTCCATGTGGCTGTGAGTTTGGGTTGCATCCTCTCGGGTATGTGACACCTCACAGTGGGTCCCAGGATCAATGCTTCTTTCTTAGAGGCAGGGTCATCACAAATATGAGGGGAGAAATTTCAGCTGGAAAGGTTAAAGGCTCTTCTCTAATCTTTTTTTTTCTGTAATGTACAGAATCATTTTAGTAATTCCTGTGCATCTTAGAGTAAATCTAATCAAGAACCACAGCTCAAAGTTTGTCAAGACCACATTCATAGAACTGGGAGCATTCTTCCCAAAAAGCATGAAGAAGAATTACATTGGACCGCTTTTATGAAAGTGGGCTGAGGGCTGGTGCTATCGTCCAGGTGCAGTACGTCGCCCGTGCACATGGTGAGTTTCTGGACTGTGACAGTTCCACAGATCTGGAGGCCTTTCCTCCCTCGGCCACCCTCATCCACCATATGCTTGCAGTTCAGCAGCATAGCTTGTTATTCACACATCAAAGGGGAAAGGTACAGCCTGGGGGGATGGCTTTAGACAGTGGTAATATTTAATAAAACCAAATCATAGAAATCTTGATACACTAACTAAACCTGTGGAGACAAATACAGGTCTTCTGGTAATACTATCTCTCAGAATGACAGACCATTGTTTCAAATTTTTGACATTGAGATTATCCAAAAGCATTACATATTCTTTTTTTAAGAGTTAAGATTAAATCAAATTTGAAATATCTTGAAAGGAACTTGGTATGTCTGTTTGGTGATATACAGTTCTTTGGGGTAGTGATGTCTTCATTTTGGTGTGTTTTTCCATTTTATCTTTTTCTTTTCATAATCAATGCTTACTGCAATATATTTTAATTCCATAATTAGGTGTTCTTATGTTCTCAGTGGGTAGAAGCTAGCACTGCTAGCTCTACAAATTATAAAAGGATGCTCCCTCTAGGTGAATAAAGTAAAAAATGATGCCCCTTCCAGGTGACAAAATTACAAGAAGACTCTTTCCTCCAGGGCCAAGGAAAAAGAGTTAACAGAATAAGGGCTGGATTTCAGCCCCTCCGTGTCCCACTTGTCCCCTCAGTGGGTGTTTTTGTGCAGCACTCACACTGCACAGCGAGCACAGTGGCCCTGTGTCGTTTCGTTGTCTTCATCTTTAGGGTCCTCGTAGTTCATTTACCTCAAGAAAGAGTCATTAAACAAGGCACGATGTTAGCAACTTTGAGGGATGTATAGATAGGTGGATTTCAGTCTCTGCTCTGAAGAAGGTTACAGTCCAGTACAGAGGGTAAGACAAGCACATACATAAACAAATGTATTCATTCTGTCTGTCTGTCTGCCTCTCTCTCCCTTCCTGTCTCTTCATCTAGATATGTAGGTATCTACATACATAGATTTTTTATATATGTGTGTGTGTGTGTGTGTGTGTGTATACATACACCATGGCTCATCTTAAAGAATGTATGTAAAACTCACAAGAAGAACCTCCACATTAAAATGATGCCAATTTGTTTTTATTTTATTTTTTTTTAATTATTTTATTGTTGTTCAAGAACAGTTATCTGCATTTACCCTCCACCACTCCCCCCACCCCAGCTATCCTCACTTCCCTTCCCTGCTTCCACCCCCCGCCCTTGGTTTTGTCCATGTGTCCTATATATAGATGTTCCTGAAAACCCTTCCTCCCCATTATCCCCTCCCACTTCCCCTCTGGTTACTGTCAGATTGTTCTTAATTTCAATGTCTCTGGTTATATTTTGTGCGCTTATTTGTTTTTGTGGATTAGGTTCCACTTAAATGTGAGATACTATGGTATTTGTCCCTCACTGCCTGGCTTATTTCACTTAGCATAATGCTCTCCAGTTCCATCCATGCTGTCCCAAAGGGTAGGAGCTCCTTCTTTTTCTCTGCTGCGTAGAATTCCATTGTGTAAATGTACCATAGATTTTGTATCCACTCATTTACTGATGGGCACTTAGGCTGTTTCCAGCACTTGGCTATTGTGAATTGTACTTCTCAGACAAGGGTTGGATCTCCAAAATATATAAAGAACTCATATGACTCCACTCCAGGAAGACAAACAACCCAATAAAAAATAGGCAAAAGACGTGAACAGACACTTTTTCAAGGACACACAGAGGGCCCAGAGACATATGAAAAGATGTTCAGCATCACTAGCCATCAGAGGGATGCAAATTAAAAGTACAATGAGATACCACCTCACACTGGTCAGAATGGCCATCATAAACAAAGCAACAAACAAGTGTTGGAGAGGATGTGGGGAAAAGGGAATCCTAGTGCACTGTTGGTAGAAATGCAGACTGGTGAAACCACTGTGGAAAACAGCATGGAATTTCCTCAGAAAACTAAAAATGGAACTGCCTTTTGACCCAGCAATTCCACTGCTGGGATTATATCCTAAGAATCCTGAAACACCGATCCAAAAGAGCCCAGGCACCCCAATGTTCATAAAATTATGCTAATTTGAAATTAGAAAATTTTAAATTAAAAAATCATAACATATGAGAAGGGGAAAAACATGAATAGTGACTATAGAAGTCAACCTAGAGCTTCAAATTCTGAGTTTCCTGGTATCCAAATTGAAAAGTTATGGTCAAGCACTTAATTCTCAGTATCCAAAATAAGGTCTGCACTGAATTGATTAGGACAGGGCAGGCCGCACTGGCTCCAAATCTGAGGCTTCCATCACCACTTATTGCTCATCCCATAAATAGGCTGCAGGTAGAGCAGCCCTCCAGGAAAATGCACCAGAGCGACACAAGGGTCCAGGCCATCTCCACTTGTGGGTTACCATTTCAACCCAACAAGGCCTTTGTGATGGCTGTGGGAGGGAGAAGGAGGGGCAGTAGAAAACACATCACTTCAGCTCACAGCTCATTGGCCAGGACTATTCATATGACTGACTGTGCACAAGTATAAGTGACCAAGAAACATACTATTTTGTCCTGTTAGCACCCCTGCCATGCACACAGGCTATGCCAAACTTTTCCCAAAGCTGAATTCTTGAAGAACTCTTTTGCATGGGACTTTATACAAGACAGAATAACAGAGGAATAAACATTTTGTTATGCGGATTCCAAGACAGTTCTTTGTTCATTTATTTAGGGTGATCAGGGAAGATTTCATTGGCAGCTGGATGCAAAGTGGATTTTAAAGAATGAAGAAAACTGTGGAAGATGAAGGAGTCATTACCCGCAAAGGGAAAGGCAGAAGGGAGTCATTCTGTCCTGGGAACATCGAATGGTCAAATTTACCTGGGAGTTGTGGGAAATGAGGTGGGAATTGTGGGCAGTGGCCATACTGCAGAGAGTCTCTGAGGGTTTGTGTTTACTCCAGTAAGTACTTGGGGGCAGGAAGTCCCTGCTGCTATCATTTCAAAGTCTCCTACTTACTGGAGCTGCTGAGAGGGCATTCCAAAAATTTTTAATCATGTTTCGAGGGATTACAAAAACAGAGAAATCATACGGTCCTTTTTTCCCCCCCTTCAGACACATACCTTAGCAGCAAGGGATGTATCCTTAAATATTTCCTCAGGAAAAATTAATGAAGTGAATTAAAACAGACCTTCTTTCAACCTGTTCCAAATGAATTCATTTCATAGCCGTTATCATGGCTTGCTTGCCATTTGGGAAATTTATTTAAGTTATTAAAAAATTCCCTAAAATTCTCAGCTGAAAAATTGGCTTCTGTTTTTTCTACAAAGCTAACTCACCTGATTTGTCAAAACAGCTTGAAAATGAAGTGCTAACTGGTGGGTTTTATTGAAAGGAAACCAAGTGGAACAACATATGTATTTTCTTAGGAAACTCAAAAAGCTCACAGTCATGTGGCATTCCTTGGGGTGAATTCTTTGTTATGAATTACAACCTGCTTACTGATGAGTTGTTAATAAAAAGTAGGCCTGCCGGGCCATTATTTTTTTCCACACAGTACACACAGTTTAGTTTTCTTTCTTTCTTTTTTTAAAGTTTTCATTAATGCACTGAGTGTGAATAAATCTGTTTCTAATTTGTAATTGTTTTCCCTTCATCTGGACAATAATTTATTGCCAAATCTAACACTTGTCTATTATTAACATCCTCCCAACAGGAAAATGTTTTCGTGTTTAGCCCCCTTACGTTTTTACCCTTCTCCCTTCTTTTTTAGCTGAGGGAACATCAGACCAAAAAGCTGCAGGGTGGCAGGGACCTTGTTTGTGGAGGTAACGTGCAACTCGGAGCGCGCGGGGAGCGGGCGGTCCCCCAGGCGCTCCTGGGCCTGTCCACGTTGCGTCGTAAGACCTGCCAGCTGGGGTCGTTCCGCACAGAGAAAATAGGCTCAGGGAACACTGTTGAGGAAAAGTAGAAACAGATGGTAACCTGAGGTGGCAGGACAACTTTATTTAGCATGGCAGTTTTAATTTATTTATTTATTTTACACGCGCATCTGGTCACACTGGGGAGCCTCTATGCATACTCGTTATTATACTGTTAATAGTGTATCTGATTTGCCAAGGAATATTAGCAATTAAGTTCACTATGTATTCAAGTAGATTCATATTTTAGTGGGCCTTTGTGAGGCATGTTAGTGGTTAGGGTTTTATGTGGAAAGGGCGTAGAAGCTGCTGTTTGAAGTTCTAGTGGTGTGGAAAATAATACCAATTAAGGATGTTAAAGTGGCCCCACCGCCAGAGAACACGCCAAGCTGTCAATAAACAGCCAGTGGGATGCTAATGCATGGCTGTGGAGGCCTCCTTGGTTTCAGAAGTGTTCGGGTTGCTCCTTCGTGGACACGTGGATGGCAAGCACAACGTTGTTTTCACTGGAGGCACGAGCACAGGCCTAGGGATGAGTTTGGGGTGCTTAGTTCATTAGTCCCCGTCTCCTTTTCCACCAATATGTCCGTCGATATCTAAAATAGAAAAATCACTTTGTGACTTGAGATACAATTGGAAACGGAAATTTTATTTTGCAAAAACAAGACAAGAAATACACCGTTTTTTCTTTTAGTTCCTTTTAGGTGTAATTTTGAATCCCTCTGAGTTTTGTCTGGGTCTCAACTTTCTAAAGAATTGTGATAGCTGTGGTGGTTTGCCCTGAGTTGCCAGAGCTCTGTCTTTGGGCCAGGGGGATTCTTGCCTGCTTTGTAGCTAATTTTGCAAAATCGGGATGCTTAGCTAATTTGAGTTATCACCTAAAAATCTGACTAGTCTTGCCATTACCCATCAGGTTCAGTTTCCCCAACCCCTAGGGGCTCATTCCCAACCTGTGCAAAGAATATCCACTCCAGTACACTGGTTGTTCTGACATGAATTGAATCCACATAGTAGCTGGTACCAGAGGATATAGTATTCGTGAGTAGGGCTGCCAATTACATTGTCACTGTTCACATAAAAGCCCCAGAACCTGTACGCAATGAAAATTTTATTGAAGTGAAATAACTGAAGTATCCTAGTAAGAAAATGCCTATGTGTGTGTGTGCGTGAACTGGACTCTTTTAGGTAAATGTTATGATGATGTAAAATGGAATACATCCCTCTAAATACCTTGTGCCTCTCAGGAAATAAGGATATTGCGGTTTTAAAAATGGGAGCAGATACTGCTTTGATATGAACTTGAGGGATGTGGGCCACCATTGCAAAGCTGGGTGTGGCCAGGGAGTAGTAAGGGCAACATGTGGGCATGTCGCCCCTGTGGAAGTCCACTGGCCTCTGCCGGTGCCCAGAAGATGGTGCTGTCATCACTAAGCCAGTCTTGCCCATGGCGGTGTCACAGGTGAATGCCACTTGGCTACTTCTTCAGCAGTAGGGTGTGGGATAGAGAGGAGAAGCAGAAAGGAGCTGGGACTTGAAATCAAGGACACTGATGGGCACGTGTCATAGAATGTCCTGTTTTCTATTCAGAGCAGCAGACATCTACACAAAATCCATACATTTTTACTCAGTCAGCAACTGCTTATTCAGGACTCACACTTTGCCAAGCCTCACCCTAGATGCACTTTCTTTTCTCTAGACATGACAGTTCTGAATAAAGAAAAATCCTATCATGACTGTTTATGGCCAGAATGTCATGTTCATTGTCTGTAGCTAACATCTCCGAAGACTGAAAAGGGAAGAGCTTACTAGGCTTTGGAGTCAAACAACAGTCTGTGTGATGACAAGCAGGTCTCTTAACCTCTCTGAGCCTCATAGGGAACTCATCTAAAAATATTCTTTCCTCAGTTGTCGTGAGGATTAAATGAGATAAAGAAGGGGAAACACATGAAGGCAGTAAGGATTTAAGGAGACAGGCGAGAAAACCAGTTTTCTTTCCCCCTTGCTCTTCTGTGGAAAATACTGGTTAAGGATTCGAGGTATTCAAGATTGGATTGTCTTTTCTTCTGCTGACAGGTAGCTGCCTGTTGATGGGGTCTTCAAGACACTCTGAGCCAGTGTTCGTCACAATCGGTCCAGGAAGGAAGTTTTCTTTGCCACCGAAGCACGAGGAAGCCTGCTGGAACAAGGCCTCGTGTCTTCTAAGGCCAACGTAGGTCAAGGTCAAAATTCAGTGAAGCCGGTCTTTTCAAAGTCACAATTCATGCACAGAAACTGAGCAGTAAATTATTGCAGGCACACACAGATGACCGTTAAACCTCACATCCGCTTTAAAGATAGGGCGACATTACAGATTACAAAGGTGAAACAAAAAAGGCTAGAAGCAGGTTCAAATCCACATGAAGGAGGAGCCCCCTACAATGGCCCTTTCCTTTGAGCAAAGGGGTGGACTGGCCTCATGGGTTATGCTTCCAACTTTCTAAACATCTGTCTCCTTCAATTCCTTCCCTGGAGAGTTATTTAAATAGTCGCTGCTTCCTCACCATAGGAAACCTGGGTTGGAAAATCCTCGGCAGACACAATTTATATATAAAAAAATCAGTGCGTATGTGTTTGTGTGTGCGTGTTAAGCCACACTTAATTCTTCCCTTTGGCCCTGACTTCTAGGACTCAAGCCCAGAAACAATAGGAGCCTAGCACCTTCCCATATGATCTCTGTGTCTTGCTTTTTAAAAGCCTGTTAAAAAAAGTTCTGATCCCTTGAGTTCAAAGCACTAATATGTCCCACACGTCCCGAGAGGGATCTTCTCCAGCCAGGCCTCTTGTTGGTGCATCCAGTCAAATCCTCCTACACGTTCTCCAAGCAACCTGGGTCAGCTGGCATCCAGCTCCCTCCTACCTCCAGGGACTCTCCAACCCCACAGTTCTCGTCACATTGGTGGTTTCCCCTCTGGGCACTATTATGTCTCTCTGTGTGTGCATCCGTGTGAAAACTCAAGTTTTTACTATCTCTCTCACCGTCTCCAGAGGGAGGTCAGTCTTCCTGTTCTGTGCTTTTCACGAGTCTGGATATTTTCAGCTCCCACCATACAACTTTACACATTCCCTGGTCCGCCTATCAGTTGCGCATCTGGGAACATAATGCTGCATGTGAGTACACTTCTCAGATGAATAAAACTGATAAAGCTCCCGGCCTTTCCATCGTGTCTTCCCCAAAGTAGGCTGCTGCTGTTCCAGGTGTGCCCAGCTTTCCTCCTCCTCCCCACCGCCCGCTGGCTCTGAGAGGGTCGAAGGATGGGATGTGGGTGAGACCATGTAAAATCTCTCAATACGGTTAGAAGTATTTTCTCTTCATTCTGGGTCTACCTAATTGGATCAGTCCTTGAAGCTGGCAAACAAGCTGCTGTGAGAGGTTGCAATGGCCTTCTGCACGTCACCCTGGGCCAGCTTTCTCTCAAGGTCTGCCCGGCCTGTCACCACAGACTGGCGTCATTCTAAGTGCAGACTTGGCCATGGAATAGTAGGCTTCTCCTCTTTCTCAGGAAAGTGGAGAGTGTAATGCAGCGGAAACATCCACACGCCCGTCGTGGCCAGGGTCCGTCTGGCTGGCCCACACTGTGCTTAGTAATTCGAGCACAACATGTGGAAGGAAGCAGTGAGGAAGGCTAGACACCTGCCTAGAGCTTGGCGGATACTGGAAGTCAGAAGAAACCTGAAGAAAAAACTGGATGTGTTACTTCCATAGGTTACTTCTGTACTTCCATTTTGCTGCCCTCACCCCATCCCCCTTCCAGAGATTACAAAGATATCTGATTTTCTACACATGGTTATTTCTTCTTTTGTCTCTATTACAAGTATGACCCCCGCTGGGCTTGTATTATCCTGTTCTTCTTCTTCCTTTTTAAAAGAGCTTAATACACAGTGAAATTTCATTTTCAAGGAACTATTTTAGAGGTAAACTAGACTGAAACTAAAACCTCTGAACTGTGTCTCTCTAACATCATATGTTGGAGTCCTAACCCCCAATACCTCAGAATGTGACTAGATTGCAGACAGGCCTTTGATGAGGTAATTAAGGTCCAGTGGGGTCAGTGGGGTGGACCCTGATCCAGTATGACTGGCGTCCTTATAAGCAGAGGAGGTTCGGACACAGGCGTGCACAGAGGGAAGACCGGGTGAGACACAGGGAAAAGGCAGCCATCTTCAAGCCAGGAGAGCAATCTCAGAATAAATCAAACTTATCAATACCTTTATCTTGGGCATCTAGCCTCCAGAACTATGAGGAAATAAATTTGTTAATAAATATCTGTATAAGCCACTCCAAGTCTGTGATACTTTGTTATAGCAGCCTGAGCAAACTAATCCTTGAGAAAAAGAAAAAATACCTTCTAAAGGGGTACAAATTTACTTAAAACTAGTATATTCACTTGAGCAACTGTGAACGATGTTTTTCCTGAAGGTATTTTTCCTCATGAAGCTACATTTTAAAGATCAACTCTAAATGTGCTAAAAGTTCTTGGAAGATTTTCCTTATAAGTAGGTCAGCTATGTTCCCCACAAACTTTCTATCCTGTTAATTCACTTAGCAGATTATTTATTTCTTCACTGATAGTAGAAAAACAAGCTTAGACCCAGTGTGGACAAATGATCCTATATTACAATGGAGAGAATTCAAATTAATGATTTTTTTCAGATATTTCTGGGTTTGAAAACGGGCTCAGCTTGAAATACAATCTCCTGTGTGAAGCCTCCCTGGCTCTCTCTGTCCCGGGCAATCTTCGTGCGGACTGTCAGCACGGGTTTCCTGCTCGTCTGTCTCTGGCTGAGTGTTCTCGGCAGCATCGGCATTCGGCACAGTCCATGTTACAGTGGGGTTGCTTCCCAGTCCACCGGTTTCTGGGTCGGAAACATGCCAAGAATACTTGTATTTTTGTTTGTTTCTTCACTGGGAGAGACTGTCAGAGCCTGCATTTTGTAAAACGTGTATCCCCCTTTAAGTTTACTTATAAAATGGAGTTGACATTGATTCAAAAGTTTACTTTGCAAAATGCCCAGTGAAGCAGTTCATCTGAACACAGACTTCTTTTTTTTTTTATTACTTTATTGTTTTTCAATTACATTTGTCTGCATCCTCTCCCCTCCCCTCCCCCACCCCCACCCCCACCCCCACCCCCTGCCTCCCTCCTCCCCCTTGGTTCTGTCCATGTGTCCTCTATAGTGGTTCCTGAAAACACAGACTTCTGCCTGCCTCACACTTGGTCTGAGCTCATGAGGCTCCTCCCACATCCCCAAGTCACAGCCAGGCATCAGCGATCCCTCCGTTGTGCTGGCAGACCAAGCTCCCCATGATCACTGAGGATGCAGCACTAAAAGCTCACACTGTCAGCTGGTAGGTAGTAGGGGCCTTCTCCCTTTTTGCGTGTCTTATCCCATCACCTGCCTGCCTTCCTGTGGTCCATGAGCTGAGGAAGGGGTGTTGCAATGTTCCAAGGGGTAAAGAAATGGAGTGAGCATAGTTATTTTGGAAAGAGACTAAAACCAGATCAGAAAATAATATTCTTTTCAGGTGGAAGATTCTGAGTTTGAGACTGGGATTTTTGTGAAAGGGGTTCACTAGGAAGCCTTCCCAGGGAAAACCCACAGGGGAATGGGAAAGCCTGAGAAGGAAGGGAAGAAGGTGAGCCAGGGTGAAGTACTGAGCAAAGTCCCATGGAGAGAAACTCTGTTGATTCTATAACTCTGTGTGACAGTTTGCCCCAAACAACAACAAACATTTATCATCTCTCCACATTGAAGTGGGTCAGGGTTTCGGGAGTGACTTGGCTGGGTAACACTGGCTCAGAGTTTCTCTCAGGGCTGCAATCAAAATGTCAACCTGGGCTGCATCTTAGAAAATTCATCAGTGGGCGGGGTTGGGGGGGGTGGCGTGGGAAGGATCACTTGCAAAGCAGGTCACACAAATGGCAGGCGAGGTGACATTGGCTATTGGCGAGAGGCCTCAGTTCCTTTCCACATGGGCCTCTCTCAGAGCTGCTGAGTGTGCTCGGGATGTGCGTGTCCCCAATTATGTAGTCCAAGGGAGAGAGCCAGGCAGAAGCCATTCACTTTATGACCCAGCCTTGGACTTCACCTAACATCATTTCCCCCATCTTCTGCTCTTTAGAAGCAAGATACTCGGTCTGGCTTACATTTAAGGGGATGGGATTAGGCTCCACCTTTTGAAGGGAGGAGTGTCAAATAATTTGTGGACATATTTTAAAACCAGTACAGTCACTTCAGCTCAGTCCTGCAGGGAGACTCTGAAGATAACAGTTTAACCCCTCCGAGTGGCTCCATCATGGGCACCGGAGCTGGAGCGCTTGCACCCTCACGCCTGCTGATGCTTGACTAAGGGCTGCCCGAGGTGGGAGAGGCATCATTCCCAGGCTCCCCGACTCACAGGCAAAGTGGGGTTCTGGGAACATCCCTTTGATAAGTGACACTGGCGCTGGCTATGGAGAGTGAATGCCAACTAGGTGTGGCCAGCAAACATGGCAGAGAGATGTGGGGGGATGAAGGGCAATGCACTGACAAGATCACCTCTGTTACAAGTGGTTGTTCTATTCATATGTTTGTTCGAGGAGTAATTCAGTAATGAGGCTCTTTGGCCTTCGGTCGAGTGATATTTAAAGGAGAAAGAGTACATTCAGTTCTCCAAACTCCTTTAACAGGATCATCAGGTTTCAGGAATTCTGCTCTACCTTCCCTTTCTTGTGCGATTTCTTCTCTAAGGAGTATTCACTGTTGTCTTAGAGAGCCTGGGAGCAGATGTTGGAAAACTACATAATGAAATTAAATAACAAAATGGAACTAGGCAGATGCTTGCCCAAAAGAGCAGGGGAAGGAGATGGCTGGACACCAAGGGTTATTAATAACACTCTGCTTTGACGGTGTCTTTCATCTGAGCATCGAAGAACTGCGTGGCCATTTAAGTAATCCAAGGAGTTATTTTCTTGGATAGAATCTTTAAATCCAACAGGTCTTTTGAAAGTTTGGTTCTTTGAATGTTTTACTCTTTTTGGATTGTTCCCAAGGGAAAAATGATTTTGATTTATAAATCGTATGAAGTTTTTTAAAAAGTCATTTCTTAAAACAATAGATAGTGCACTGCCTTTGGCAGTATTATGTGGAATTCACACGGTCTTTTTCTTCACTTTTTGTCTCAAAGCTGTCTTCGTGAAATTAAGTAAGTGATAGCACATTTCTGTTCAGCCGGGACAGCATATCTAAAGATCCTGCCCAAAATCCTAGTAACCATTGGTTACAGTCCTCCAACCATCTGTTCATCCTTTTGCATGAGATGCCAAATGACCAGCTGTAGAGGTCTAGTGGCTGAAATTCCCTCTGCCATGCACAAGTAGTGATGGACAGGCTACTGCGGTTAGGTGGTCTCGGCAACAAGGAGATCAAGCCATCTCTAAACTGATATTTGGCTGATGGCTAACCAAGAACCAAGTCAATGGGGCAATTTACCTTTGACATACTTCAACAGGGAAGTAAAACACAGGACAGAGACTCCCACCTTGACACCCAACCAGAAACAGGTCTCCCCTCCAAGCTGATGCCTGCCTTAATTAGAATCAGCCTTCACCCTGCGTGCTGCGGCTGATCCGTTAGCAGTTGAATGCCTGTGCAGGAGATGCCACGGGGAAGAGACTTGGGCTGTATCGCATTAACTTGTCACATCTCTTCCCCCAAACGGGACAAGGATGTGTTTTGCCTATTGAGTGGTCACTGATTGTTTCATCACCCAGTCCAGAACTGAAAAGGGCTGCAGCATAACAAAGCCCAGATCCGGAAAAGAAAGACTTCTGCTGCCAGGACTGAAACCACAGCAAAGGACATGTCCCTGAGGGGTCCGGGATTCACCTGCTGTCCTTTGCAGTGCGCCCGCGGAGCTTCTTCAGCTCTCAGCGTGAGGAGTGTTGCTGGGCCTCACAGGCCCACAGGGTGGACTAACAAGGGATGTGTTTGCAGCTGTCAGGAGGCGGGTTGCTGCTGCGCCGCAGATACTCCGGACCGGACAGTCTTTTCTGGCTGTTTTCGTTTTCTTTCTTTCTTTTTTTAAGTTGAGAAGCAGGAAGTTTGCTTTTCCTGGCAGTTCTCAAGCATTTGGAACCACCAACTCCTTCCACTAGGTGGCAGCACAGAGAACACGGTCACAGCGCTCTCCAGCAAGGGGCTGTGTTAAATGACAGGGCCGCCCAGAATGGCCTCCCCACCCGCTTAGCAAGTGTCCATTCTGCCTCTCACTTTTCTTCGAGAAAAGATGATTCAGAGGCGTGTGCTTTTGCAGACTGTTTCGGCAATGTGTCCAGCTTCCTCCCAAATGGTTCACTTCTTTGCTTAATAAGAAGGGAGATAATATTTTCTGCCCCAGTTTTCATTGGGATAAGGCAGAAATTTATAATCCTATTTGTAATCCTGCCACTTTTCCTTTTCTACTGTGTGGGAGTCAGGAAATGAGTGATTTTCTCTTGAGGAAGAGATTCTGATCACCCTTTAGTTCCTTTCTTTTGGAGGGTTTGTCCCATACATACTATTGGTTGAGGGTAGATCCACTGGGACCCGCAGCATTTGCCAAGCAAGAAGGGAGTTAAAGGGGAATGGACGACAAGGTCCTGGCTCTTAAGGGATTGAATGTCTCCACAGAGAGCCCCAAGGGACCAAAATGAATACAAAAGTCAGCTTCGTTTATATTTTGTGAAGTTTGCTCTAGTTTTCTGTCTCCTTGCCTTGACATCCAATTCCAGCAAGTTTCCAGAGGTGCAATCTGAGCAATTTATGTCAGTTGGTCAGCTCTGCTGGGCAAGTTTCAAAAACTCAAATGTTGTTGATTCGCTAATTTATTCCTCACAGCTGTGTTTCTAAGCTCCCTTCCCATTTCTCAAAGTCATTCCTATTCCTAAGTCATTACACCCCTCCCTGTGCTGCTGAGCAGACAGAGCTTTCTGGTACCATTTGTGTTCACTGCTTCCATTTCAACATCCACTTTCTGTTCAGCTCCCTACAATCATTGCCAGGACCCCCAACGCCCCCCTACCCTGAGAAGACACAATAGTCCACTCTGAGGAAAGGCACCAGCAGCATTCAGTTCTCACTCTACCCTACCTTCCTCTTTCCCCTTCAATCACCCCTACCATCCAGATGCACTCTTCCCATCTGGTTTCAGTGACTCTTTCATGAGCTTCCCTAATTCTCTTCCTCCAGGTCTCTTGTGGCACACCCCCATTCCCACCCCACCCTTAATTCCATAAGATAGACCCCTTCCCAGTCTCCAAACCTCACCGTCTGTCATATTCCCCAGGACTCTCAGCTACCCTCCTAAATTCTATCAGGCTTTCTATTTAATACATTTAAGTGCTCACATTCACAGCCCTGCCCTAACCACCAGACTCCAATTCCACTTTAAAGGTCATCTGGGCATTCCACGTCATTGTGCCTTGATCACCATAAACCAGGTTTATTTAAAATCAAACCCATCTCCTCCACAGGTCAGATATTAGTCAGTATTTCCTTTCTCATGCCAATGTTAATACCATTGTTGTCAATGATCTAAAAAATCTGGTCATGTCTGTGCCCTCCCCTGGGTATCCTATTGATTACCGAGTTCATCAACATCCCCCTCCTTCTTTCATTTCTACAGTGTGACAGCTGTGGTGTACTAGATAGAAAGTGCCTTTTACTTGGAATTGGAAAGGAGGTCAGCACTCAAGTGTGAGACTTTGAGCGAGTAACTTTTGCAACCTTATCCCAGTGTCACAGAATAAAATCATGGCAGCAGAGATGGCGAGCCTGTGCAGGCCAGATAGCCCATCCTCACTTTGAATAAGAAAACCTAGTCCATGAGGTGAGTTGTTAGGTCCCCGGGCTGAGACCCAATGCTGAATGTTTAGACCACCAGGCCAAGGCTCTTTCTTCTGGGCCATTGGGTCCTCAGGAGGGCCCCATTAAAACGGAAACATGGTTTTACAAGGAACCACATGTGAACCCATCAGTGATACTAAACACTAAGACCATCTCTCCTTTACCCTCCAGACTGAAATAAAAGCAGGGCCAATTTTGAAGGGTAGGTACAAAGTCTTAGAGAGGCCACTTGGGAGCCCAGCTCAGCATTATTGCTATCCTTTCAATCTCCTTTCTATAATAGATACCATGAATTTTCTTTTTCAGGGCATTACCAGTTCCCCCCACCACCAGGGGTTGAGGAAACATGACCCCCCCCTCACCCCCAGGGGCAAGCCTGATTGGCTTCATTCAATCTGCATATCCACTCCTCCAAGCCAGTTATTGATGGGTTGATTTGGGGGAGACACGTGACCTGGACAATGTGTGGAGCTCAAGGCTTTCGCTGGGTCTGCAGAGAACTAGATGAGACCCTTGGAGCTCCTGCCATCTATTCTGCACTCACAAGGGGAAATATGCCAGAAACCACACTGGCATCAAGAAAGGTGGGCGGTGAAACAGAGAAGGAGAACTCACATCCCGATGACATCGTCTGAGCCCCTGGATTAATAGTAAACTTTGCCTCAAACCAGCCTTGCCCTCAAATATTTTATGAGCTAATAAATAAATCCTTTAAAAAAAACCAGTGTAAGTGAAGGTTTGTGGTATATATAGCTTAAAATTCCTTGTTGATATGCTCAGGGAAGGGTAATATATATAATTATATATAGGATATATATAGAATAGATCAAAACGGGAGCAGTGACACCAAGTTTTCCCAGCTAACACAGCTGCTAAGTCCAGCTCCCTAACCTAAGGCCTAGCCATGCTACTCTTAGACATCAGAGACAGAGTGTCCTGAGGAGGAGCCCCACCTCTTCCTTTAATGCCTGAGAGGAAAGAACTTAGTGTTCAGGCTGAGTTTTGACTTCTAGCAGCCTAGGATGCCCAAAGGTGTTTATGGGCTGCTGGAGGAAGCAGCTAAGGAAAAATGGCAGTTAAGTCGTGTCAGGGTCAGAGTTTGGCAATGGAAAAAGGTTGTTCTGCTGTGACCTGGGGAATCAAGGGTGCGGCTTCAGAGAATGAAGTCACGTTAAAGAAGAAGAAACGAGATGAGGAATGAACTTTGCTAAGTAGACTCTGGGTCTCACAATTCAGAATTTATGTTTGACCTGAGACCAGACTGTTAAAATGTTAAAAACTTCCAAAACACATGCAGAAAGACGGCAGGGAGTAGAGAGAAGCGTTAGGCGTGTCCTATCAGGCAGACTCATTGTTTGTTGCTTCGGTGATGCTGCACACAAATTTTGCCAGGGAGATATTATGCAGTAATTAATCTATTTTCTGTCTGGCGGTCTTCTGTAGTAGCACTTTAGAAATTATATAAAAGTGTCCACTACATTTATAATATGCTGTGACTTGAAACGCATGTTTCATATGACCCTGTAGAATCAACTGCTGGGTGAAGTTGAGCACGTATTTAGAACATGCGAGGAGCTGTTTTGTGTCTCACCATACTAATTTTACTACCTATAGGCTTCTTCTCTCCCTTACCTCTAGGGCTTAAAAAAAGTCTACCTCCTGTACTTATAACAGTGCTGTGCATCCAACAGCCATCTGTCGTAACCCTGTGGTAGTCATTAGGGCTGTTTGCCAAATATTTGGGGCTTCCAGGCACACCGGAGAATTGCGCTTTCCCTTTCCTCCGAACTGAAGCATGACCACATGACCTATTTTGGCTAATGAAATGTGAGTGGAAATCATGTGGCAGAAGCATTAAAATCTAATACGCACTTCGTGTGCTCTTTCTTTTTTTAACCTCTGATGTGGTGATGACCAGTGGTTGGGATGGTGGCCACGCCATCAGCCTGAATCCCCGCGTGACTCCAATGAGCAGAATGATCCTACTGCCTCATCCAACGGCAATAAACCTGTGGCCAGAGCGAGATGTGCACCTTTGTTGTTTGAAGACATTGAGACTTCTGGGTTGTTTGTTTGTGTAACACAATCTAATCCATCCTGGTTTATATAAAACTAAAAATATTCTAGCAAATGTATTTGAAATTGGATGAATCAGATGTGTCCTTTAACCTCTAGTTGCTACCTGTTTTGAGAAATAATGTGAAGAAAAATTATAGAAGGTAACCTTAAAATATTATTTAAAAACTTTAAAATATTTTGTTATTTATTCCTAATTTCTTTAACTCAGAACTATTTTTGTTAATACTATTCATGACATGTATGTATAGATATATTCATGATTTTAATATAGTTATAATTATATTGGATATATTTGGGGAGATTTTCCTTCCTTTTTAAAGATTATTGACAAATACTTGCCATAGGTTTACATTAGTCATCACTGCTACAATGGATATACAAAATTAAATTAACTTTGATTCTATTAGATCATCACTGTTATAACGGATATGCAAAATTAAATTAATTTTGATTCTATTAGATTTAAGTAACAGAAGACTCAACTCAAACTGGCTTAAGTTATAAGAAAGTTTAATATTTCACATACAATGGAAGTTGAGGCTCTGGGCAGATTGATTTAGCAGCTCAGTGTTGTCATCAGGACCAGAGGTTTTCCGTTTCTCTGACGTGCTCCCCACGGTGTCGATGTTCCCCTCCAGTGTGTTCAAAGGTGGCTGCGGCTGTTCCAGGGACCACATCCAGCCGGGTGCCTAGAGTTAGAAGATAAATGGTTTCTTCCTCTTTCTATAAAATGCCTTTCCCCAAAATTCCTGTGAAAACTTTTTCTCTCGTCTCAGAAGCCAGAGCCAAGTCATATTACCGTTCACAAGCCAATCTCTCAGTCTCTCTCTCTCTCTCTCACACACACACACACACACACACACACTCATGCACACACTGCTGACACGGGTGGGGCATAGGGGTAGAACTATGGTCAATGTATACCACAGTGTCCCTTATGGACTAACCATAATTAGATGACCAAACTTTTACTGTTGACTATCGAGCCTGTTTCTTGTTTTCATTAGCATACACGATGCTGCTGGAAACAATTTGGCATATCCACTCTCCCACCCTTCAAGTTTCCCCAAAGATGGAATTGCTGGGGCAAAGGGGATGAATATTTTTAGCATTCTTCTTATGTATTACTAAAATTTGATGAGGATTTTAGTAGGGAACAATGCCACCAGCCCCTGTAAATAATCTTTAAAACATGCTGTAGAGTACTACCTCATTATTAGTTTGACTTACAATTCCTTAATAACAAGTGAGGCTGAACATTTTCCACAGTTTGGTTTACTTTTGCTGGAATGTGTTTCTGAAAAAGGTAGCCCTCTCTGGCACAAGGGTCGGAAATGTTGATGTCTCAATCCCCCAAGTACACTTGGCATCTCGCTCCATCTCCAGCAAAGCAACATGGGAACTAGGAACTGACTCAACATAGAGTAAATGCACATTATCCAGGGATGCAAACGATCCAGATGGAATGCAGGGGAGCCCCTAGCAGGGAAATGTCACTGAGGCTTCAGGCCAAATGAAGGGAATTGCAGCTCTTGGAACGGAATCCTCGGAGAGCAAGTTACTTTTATGACCACATGAAATTATTGAGTTAGAAACACACAAAAAAATTAAAATGACATCCACATTTAAAAACTTTAAAGAATGGCCCTATCCTCAATAGATTATCTCTGAGGAAAATAAAGTGGGATAAAGGGCTATCTATCTATAGCTGGTTTTAGCACAAATTTTGAATTGATAGCTGCCTCATCTGCCTTCACTGAAGCGACATAATCTTTGGTACTTTGTTTTGAATGTCACAGTTACCATCTTCACCAGTTTCCTTTTCCCAAAAATCTTGATTAAACACTACTGTCGGCTTCAAGATGTTTGTGTCAGTATTTACTATACGCTGCTCTGAGAGGCCCTGAGGGGGTCCATGAACTCCTTGACACAGTCTGCAAAGGGTGGTGCGCATGTGCAGTTTTCGTGAGAGGTGGCCCCTGGCTCTGAGGGGACCATCAGAAGGGCCCACTGACTTCACACCTGTAGTTTCCACCCATTTTAATTTTTTACTGTGGCTCCTTTCCACCTTCTTGCTACCTTCCAGTTTGCTTACTTTCTCTTACTTTTTCATTCACTCTCCCTGGTGTTGGGGAGGGGGAAGCAGGGTGACCAGGGAATAGGATTTTGTGGCTAATATGGTATATGAAATGTCTACATGTCTAATGTGCTAAAACATATTTAAGTACATTACACGCTATTTATTGAGTCTTTAGAAGTCACTTTCAAATCTTTTGTCGCTCATATGAATGTTGTAAGCATTGATTTTCAATCTGTGTAACAGTAAACAAAACTTTCCTTGTGTTTTCTGGAGTTTTCTTTGGGCTTGCTGTATTTGCAAAACACAGCAAAATTGCAGAGGGCGTCCACTGCCTCAGAGGAGGACCTGCCTTGTCTGTCCCTTTCCTGTTCGGCTGCATCACTCTGGCTTAAAATTCAGGTGATTACACACATGCCTCTTTCTTAGCCCGAAAACCACTCCCCGTACATAAAGCAGTCCTTGTTGTGTCCAGAGTCTATAGAATTCTGGATATTTGTCCCGATACCAGAATCTCAGGAGTATGTTTTTCTCTATTCTACTAGAAAATTACAAAAAATATAAAGTATAAAAGTAAGTCTTCTGTTTCAGAAACAAGTAGATATAAGTGAAAAAATAATCTAAAAAATAACCCTCTGTCAAAAGACAGATGCAGAAGCACAAGGACCATAATAAAATCTGAAGGGTGGACTAGACTCCAAGCCATCAGCAAAGTACAGCATAAGGGGACACCTACCTCCTTCCTTCAGGTGATGGAGAGAAAGGCTCAATGCAGCTGCCAAATAGGCAACAAGGATCCCTAACAGAGGACCTCATCTGGCTGGAATATGGACGGAGAGGCAACAAAAGGGCAGGGTTTTTTTTTTTTTTACTTTTTATGTAAATCCAAGACCAAGTGCTGGAGAACTTCTGGGGAAGAGCCATGTAGAGATGGGCTGTAGATTCTGGAATGCCTGCTGGGTGGGGACCACTCTCTTAGTGGTGTTTTTGAAGTCATGGTTGAGGTTTTAGCAGTTCAGCAATTGGTGACAATGCCTTAGTCTGATCCCTGCTGGTACCCTGGAGGGGGAGACCACACCTGACCTGGAGTTTGAGGAATAGGGGGTGCATGGGGCTAGTTTCTCTGTCCATAGGGCACATGCAGTGACTGAGTCTGGTTTAGGAGAGCAGCGTATCGGGAGTGTGTGTACACACGCATACACCTGTAATGTAAGAAAAGTCTTAGTTGGTAACAAAAAGGTGCATATGGGGAATTTTACTTCTTGAATCCATATTTCTACACAGGCAAAGTCACTTTGAATTTAATTATTTTCTCTTCATTCACATTGTTTGCCCTGTTTCTATTTAATACATTTAATGGTCTTTCAGTGGCTTATTTGATATTCAATATTCTTCTTTCCCTTTGTTTGAATTCCTCCTGCTCAACACCTCTTTCTCTCTCTTTTCCTTTGTATCTCTACTTCAACACCTTCTTTCAACCTTCTTTTGACAAATTCAGTGAAGCCCTTTTAATACTGTTTATAGCCACCTTCTTTTTTTGGCAGTTAAGAGAACTGAACATTCTATTTAAAAGTCCTTTCTCTAGATGACTTGATGGCTGGGGTTGGGGCAGGTGGGTGAGTGAGAGGAAGGTCTTGCAGCTTTAGGAGACTGCAGAGATCATTCAGCCCCTGATTCTGACTTTCCAGCAGAAGAAAGAGGTGGGGGAACCCAGGATAAAAAGGGCCACTTTTGCCACTTCCTCCTGCATTGCTCTCCAGCACTGATTCTGCCTGAGACTCTGGATCTAAGTTTTCTCCTTTGTCCACACAAACTTCCTCCCTCTTCTACCTTTCCCCCATTCTCATCTGCTTTGCACCTATACCTCCACAACTTGAGCATCCTCAAGGGCAGCATGGCTCCCTGTTTTTGCTCACTCTGAAGGTTGCTGGATGCCGAGGTCTTTAGGATAATGGATAAGTGAGTTTGAAAGGTCACTGATGCTGCGAGCATCATGCACTGACAGAAACCTGGCATTTGCAGACTTGTGGTCAGGCTGTAGGTGTAGGTAAACACGGCTCATCTCCTTGCACAACCACAGCAAAAATACAACTAGAATACAAAACAAATACCACCCCGAATCATCAGAAAATTGAGCTGTATGCAAATACAACAACCAAGGAATTAAAGAGGTCACATTTATCCAGACATGTAGGAGGGACAAAGCCATGGAGATGCACAGAGACGTGGTATGGGTGGCCCCACCCCGACGTGTGGTAGATGAAAATCAGGAGGGATACCTCAGGAGTGAGGGATCCTACCCCAGACTAGACCACCCAGCCCAGGGTTCCAGTGCCAGGGAGATAAATCCCAATAACTTCTGGCTATAAAAAACAGTGAGGGTTGGGGTGATGTAAGAAACCACAGGATTCTCAGGCATCTCCTCTTAAAGGGTCTGCAGTGGACTTGGGACTTATGCAGAGTCACTCCCTCTGGGCTTCAGCACTAGGGCAGCAGCTGGAAGGGCACCAGTGGTATACAGAGAGATACTGAAGTGTCTGGCATCAGGGCAAGTGCCGGGGACAGCTTCCTCCCAGATAAAACTCCAGAGGCCAGGCAGTGACATTGTCCCCTTTCTGAGTCCTCCTCCACACAGAGCCATAGACTGGTGATACCATATCAGAGACTCCATCAACTTGATTCACATGGGTTGCCCTGCCCTGGTGATTACCTATGGCTCCACTCCATCTAACTTACTAATGCGTTTTTCTACAATAGGCCATGCTACTAATACAGGGAGTCAAAGAATCTCTACCCAATACATAGAAACAAATACAGGGAGGCTACCAAAATGAGACAAAAAAATATGGACCAATTGAAAGAACAGAATGAAATTCCAGAAAAAAAACAAAACAAAATGGAGATAAGCAATCTATTAGATACAGAGTTCAAAACACTGGTTATTAGGATGCTCAAGGAACTCACTGGGTACTTCAACAGCATAAAAAAACCCAGGCTGAAATGAAGATTACACTAAGTGAAATAAAGAAAAGTTACAGGAAATCAACAGTGGAGAGGATGAAGCCAAGAATCAAATCAATGATTTAGAACACAAAGAAGAAAAAAGCATTCAGTCAGAACAGCAAGAAGAAAAAGAATTCTAAAAAATGAGGATAGGCTAAGGAGCCTCTGGGACTCCAAATGTACCAACACTTAAATCACAGGGGTGCTTGTAGGAGAAGAGAAAGAACAAGAAATTGAAAACTTATTTGAAAAAATAATGAAAGAAAGTTTTCCTAATTTGGTGAAAGAAATAGACATACAAGTCTAGGAAGCACAGAGAGTCCCAAACAAGATGAACCCAAAGAGGAACACACCAAGACACATCATAATTAAAATGCCAAAAGTTAAAGATAAAGAGAGAGTCTTAAAAGCAGCAAGAGAAAAGAAGAGAGTTATCTACAAAGGAGTTCCCATAAGACTATCAGCTGATTTCTCAAAAGAAACTTTTCGGGCAAGAAGGGACTGGCAAGAAGTATTCTAAGTGATGAAAAGCAAGGACCTACAACCTAGATTACTCTATCCAGCAAAGATATTATTTAGAATGGAAGGACAGATAAAGTGCTACCCAGACAAAGTAAGGCTAAAGGAGTTCATCATCATCACCAAGCCATTGTTATGTGAAATGTTAAAGGGACATATTTAAGAAAAAGAAGATCAAAACTCTGAACATTAAAATGGCAATAAATTCACCGCTATCAACAGCTGAATCTAAACAACAAAGTAAGCATGGAGAACAGAAACAGAATCATAGATATGGAGATCATTTGAAGGGCTATCAGTTGGGAGGGTGGTGGGAGAGTTGGGGGAAAAGGTGCAGGGATTAAGAAGTACACATTGGTAGGGACAGAATAGACAGGGGGATATTAAGAACAGTACAAGAAATGGAGAAGCCAAAGATCTTATATACATGACCCATGGACATGAGCTAAAGAGAGGGATTTTCAGAGGGAATGGGGGATACTGGGTGGAGGGGGGCAAAGGGGAAAATTGGGACAACTGTAATAGCATAATTAATCAAATATATTAAAAAAATAGAAAAATCCTTTCTCTGGAGTTGTCAGGTGGCTCTGGTGAAGCTGGCCAGGGCTGAACTTGCCTGTAAAGATGGATGAGTTTCGAGTAGCTGGGGAGATGCATATGCTATAGAGCAGGGCTGAAGTGAAGACAGCATTTGCATGCCAGTGACTTTTAATAAATACCCTTGGCACAACTTTCTATTTACAACTTACTTTTGAAATCTTGGGGTTAAAATGAAATACATAAATCTGCATTGGGACTTTGGTAGGTGAAAGTGTAGTCAGACCCTGAAGAGTTTAGGCACCTATGGGTCAGTGCATGAAGAACGAGAGTATGAGGGAAATTCTAGACATTTGTCAACAGAGTGAATGTAGAAAACAATGAGAAATTTGCTTCCAAGCAAACTTGAATAAGACTGTGTTTACAGCTGCAAATGTAAACAAGGAAACCAAGCAGAGTCTCACAGCATGAGCACTTGACATCATGTTTTTGTTACAGGACTGAAAACTATGCATAAAAATTGGAAGATTATTTAGTGCTTAAATACAAATGTGAACTTAGTTACAAACGTCTAAAGATGCATTTAATTTTAAAATTCCTCAGCCTCGGCATCTTGTGGCAGGTATTTATGCTTCAACCACCCATGCCTAATTTTTGACCTTCCAAGCCTTGTACTTACTCAATAAAGTAAATAGATATTTAGGTCAAACTAGAAAGATATCACAACATTGCTAGAATGTTGTGTGCCCAAAGGGAGAAGGCTGTTTCTGACAGCAGGGATTATAAATGTTTTAAAGTAATTAAAACCTGACTTGCTTTACTTGATGTATGCCGTTTTCAAAATGTCTAATTGTTTGCACAATTTAAAATAAGGGGAAAAAACATGGCAACTTTACTGAGCCAAGAGGGAGTTGTTTGAAATGGTTCAAGTTATGTTTAGATTCATGGAGGGGTATCTGAAAGAGCTCTGAGGCTGCTAGAAAGGATATTTTTTCAGATGATTAAATGCAAATATTGTTTAAAAATGCTTAAGAAAATGATTTCAGAATAAGCAGGAAATAAAAAAAAGATGGGTGGGAAGCACCGAAGTGAAGGAGGGGATTGTTTGGGAGGGATTTCTCCTCCCTCCGTGACCCAGCCTTGCTCTCCGGGGATCTGAGGAGTCTTTGTTCTGGGGAGCACACCGGCAGGAAGGAAGATGAGGACGCTGAGGTAGCACACGGCCTGAGTGAATGTCTGGCTGAGAAGTGTCTAGGGTGCACCCTTCTCACTTTCCTCTCCAAGCTGGCAGGCGATGCCTACTTTCCCCAGGATGCCTGAGGTTTTGGAGTTCACTCATGTGTACAGCCCCCTGAGCAAGTAGGAAAGACCTGCCCTGACCCCCATGGGTCTCCTTTCTAGCACTCAATACTAAAACCAATACCACAGTGCCCACACCAAAAGGCTGGCTGGAAACCACAGTTCCGTTACATCCCTTCCTCATAAACTCTATCAATTTGAATTTAGTTTATATTTGGATCATATTATGTATGAGGAAAGTTGAGAGACTGATTTTAGCCTAGGCTTTGCACAGCAGATGGCTGTGCTATTTTGCACGTTGGAGACTGGTGGGTGAATTTGGAGACATCAAAGGCTCTTGTGGCTTAAAAAGTTCGATACTGAAGGGAAGTTACTCCAGCCGACCTGGGCACTGGAAACTGACATAGTTGTTAGCAAAGACTGGGGCAACTGTTCTTCCTGGAGTTTTTGTTGTAGTTGAGGTGGGACCTGGTGCAATTTCAATGTGTATCTCAACATTTCTACTTTCGATCTAATATGAGTTCGGAAAGGAGAAAACTAGCCTTAAATTGGAGGAAGTTTCAGGAGCTTCCGGAAACTTTGTTTCCCATAGGGTTGCTGACAAGAATATTTTATCAAGACAAGAGTTCCCTTTCAGTTCTGAGTTGAGATCCAACTTAGAGTGATTCTGAATTGGAATTGTATTCAGCATTGGCAAGGGAGAAAAGGCATAGGAAAGGACTTCTAAAGGCTGCTTGGACTCCAGATGGCTATTTCACAACAACGTTGTGATGAGTTAAGTGTAAATGAAATTCACATGGGCTTAAGAAATTAAGGCAAAAAAGTTCTTGGCAAAGAATATTTTGGAATTTACCAAAGTCAAGCCACTTGAGGAAGGGTTGGAAACTCTTTATGAACTCTAGAATGTCACTGGGCTCTTTCTTTGTTGCTTTCTCCTTTTCACCCACCATCAACGTGTACTGCAACAGGTAAAACTTCAGAATGGCCAGAAGTTAAGAGCACAGCAGGTCTTCTAGTGCTTTCCTGGTCTGCCGGGGAGGATCAGGGCCATGCTTTGGAGTCCACAACAAGGACCTGAGCTTGATTTTGAAGTTACGGAGACACGGAAGGATGGTAGATTGGAAAACTATTTGATTTAGTTGCCTGGGAGTATTTTCTAACCTCTTCAAGGAGGATTTCAGAAGAGGGAGAGAGAGATGAAAAAAACAAAAAAGAAGTGGTGGGTGTAGATATTGCTGTGACCTCTTCTACTGGACTGTCCTCCATTAATTGCTTCACTTCAGCAAACATTTGACGAACACCCACTGTGAGTCAGAGAGAAATACAAGCAAGTGGATACTGTCATCAAGAAACTTATGTTTTAAAAGAGGAAAGACAAGCTCACAAATAATGAACTCAAGCTGATTAAGGTAAATGCTGGAAGGGCTGCACAAATTGTTGAAGTTTGAGAAAAGAGGGGTTTCCATCTGGCTAACCTGATGAGGGAGGTGACATCTGAGTTCCATTCCATGCCCAAGTTCATTATGAGCCCCACCGAGCTCTCAGCCTCCCGGCCTCCAACATGCCTCAGCTCCCAGCCCAGCTGTGCAGGGGCCGCCAGAATCTGCTTGCCACAGAATTCACACAGTTTCTCTTCCAACCCCAAGGCAGATGCTCACACAGCCGAACTGAAGCCATGGGCCAGCACCACATGCGCTCTAGTCTGTGAGAATGCCGCTTCTCAGAGAGGAGACGGGACTAGTCAGAGTGGACGTCCCAACGTACGTGTGCCCAGCCCCCTCGCACCCCGCCTTCCATGATGTCATAGCAACCCTCAGGGCTAACTTGAAATTAATTAATTTCCTAGACATCTGTATCTACTGTGAATGTATGCAAGCTGTTTTCATTTCCTAAGCAAAAGTCATGAGGAACCAGTTTTCATTAGTTCAGGTGTTTGCCTCTTCCAACTGTTTATTTTTTAAGACAAAGACAATCTGCTGTGTATTTTCTTGACTGCTCTAAGGTCACGGGATTCCTGGGGTCCAGAGCCCTTCCTTTCAATTTCTCTCCAATACTAAGTGCTCTGAGGTGGCCTCATTCCTCATCCCCGCTGTCTTTCTTCCTTTTCTACTTCTTACTCACTCGACTGTTCCTCCTTCTTCCATCTAATCAAAAGGATTTGGGCATCTAGATATGTCCTAGGGGGTGTGGGGGAGCTACGGAACAGGTCAATGAGAGTCTCTCCTCAAGAAACTTCAGGGCTCCTCAGGGTTCTGCCTAGTCTCACTGAGTTTAACCGATTCCTTGGAACCCTGCCATTCACAGCCACTTTCCTTTTCCTTAAGTGATCTGGTATAAAATAATAGAATTTCTGTAAAAAGAATTAATCTGGGTAAGAAGAGACATTTTAGGCAAAATTTGAAGCATAGGCAATATTGATTTTTTTAGTTTTTTACAGAGCTACAGTCACTTTAGTAGTGTGAGAGCACTGCATAGGTAATGCATTCAACAATTTGTTCTGCTCATAAAATGATGATATTTGATATCTTCAACATAAAATATAATTTATTTGAAAATAATTGAAACTAGCTAAATTAAATTTGCTTTGAAATGTTTTTCATGTTTTTGCAGAAGACGTGTTGAGTTCATGAGCTCTGAGGAAACTAGCAGCTCTACATTTTGCTATTACATGAGCTGGAAAAAAACTAATAATACCAGAATACCAGTAATAAAGGATAATACCCCAAATATGCTAGAAAGATTCTTGGGAAATGTAACAATAACAACAGCAACAAAAACAACAATAAAAACAAGGCTGCGTTTTCTTCCAAGTCTTTTTCCTGGGACTTTCTTTTCCCCAGTACTTTGCTCTGGAATATGTGGAAGTCCATGTAGTGACTTCAAATGTCTTTCTCTGTCCAATGCAGATGGGCCGGTTCACTCTGCCACCCTAGAGCTGACTGCGGGTTTCTTATTTCTTCCCCGTCCCTCTGCTCTCTCAGGTCCTCTTTCCACATGGGTTATTCTGAAGGGTTTGAAGAAATCAGTGCAGGCATACATTTTTTTGGTTTTGCAGCTGTTTTCCATGGTTGCCCGGGCTGCTCCATTTGTAGACAGACATCAGTGAGTAGTAACCTGGGAAGCATAACTGTACTCTGTTAGCATGTAGGCCTCTCTGGGGTCAAGCTGTGGTCCTTCCTCAGTCAAGGTTCCCCGTGACAAAGGAAGACTTGTGGCTAATGGGTCTCGATGGCCAGTTGTGAGGAGTGTTTCCCTGTAAGTAGATGGCAGAGTCCTCGAGGGTAGACCTATTGTATTAATCTGCCTCTCCAGTATTTAACTTCCTACCCAGCACACGGTAGTTACACAATATTTGACGTTGTTCCGATGAATGAACAGAGTCTAAATAAAAAGAATCTTTTGTAATTGAGCCCTTAAATGCATATGTATATTATTTTGAATTTCAAAAATATTGTTCTGGGGTATTTATACCAACCTATAGTTATAAGCCTAGTAAAAAGCTGCCACTGTATGTATAAAGAAATAATGTGGCAAGTATTTCATTATCATCATAATTAAAAATAATCCACAGGGATAACTTGAACTTTTTGGAGAATAATATGGACATAAAAACATGATCCTGAAGATGTGTTTATTTAGCAAAACTTTAATTTTGCCAAAAAAGTATTTTTAATCAGGAAATTCATGAGTTGTACTTTTTCACAAAATATTGTGGTTTGTTACTCCAGGTCCTCCAAAAGGCAGATGTCAAGAGAGGATTAAACATGCCAGGGCTTTATTAAGGGACATGTCTATGTGATAGAAAATAGGGAGAAGGCTGGAGAAGGCCAGCAGAACAAAATGCAAGTCAGATCCCAATTGAAGGAGAGAGGAAGAGAAGGTTGTATGGTGCATCCTGGACTGTTGTGCAGTCTAAGGAAGTTCCAGCAAAAATGATCCAGAGTATTTAAGCCAAAATCATCTGTCAGAAGAGTCCTGAGTCTCCCAGGAATGAGACTGTTCTAGCAAACTTGCCTTGTCAGTCACTGGCTGGGAGCAGCTGGTGGGAGGCACGGTGTGTAGTCCATTACAGAGGCTCCCTGAGATGGGAGGTCTGCAAATGCATCCTCACGGGAGTCTCACGTCTGTGCTTTGGTTCATCTGAAACACCGAGGAATAGCGTGATATAAGGAAGCATCTTTCTCTTTATAATTGAAGTCAGATTTATTGATATTTCTAGAAAACTGCCCTATATTATAGTCTAAGGCATACACCTTTACATGTACTATCTCAAGTGAACATTTTCGCAACCCAGTTATTGATAGGGCAATGTAGCAGATTGGCATTGGTATTTAAATCCCATTCTCTCCTTCTTCCCTTGTAGTGAAGTCCCTGACTTATAGCTAAGTCCATAATTGTTGAGAATAAAAGTTGATGTTCCAGTCTGCCTTGCAGTAGATATGAATGAGATTCGCTTCTGACCAACAAAAGTGGAAATACTGTGTGCAATTCATAGGAAATGTATGAAAGGGAAGTGGTACACCCTTCTTCCTGTCACCTGGAATACAGATGTGACTGTTGGAATTTGAGCAACCATATTGAACCCTGAGGTGTAAATTTCATGCTGGAAATTACAGAGCAACAATGTAGAAGGAACCCGGAACTGTGATTCCATGCGGTATCACACCAGCCCCAGATTGCCCACCTCTAGACTAATTTTATGAGTAAATGAAATAAACTTCTGTTTTTAAAATTACTCTTAATTTTGGTTTTCTATCACTCAAAAGTGAAATTGGACCCAGAGAGACCCCTTATGACACAGATAACAAATGGTGAAGTTGGAATTTTAATCAGTTCTCCTGAATTTTAGATTGAATATTCTTGGAATTAAACTTGAAATTTACATTAAACTTCATGGTATCACAATCATCTAGGCACTACTGAATACTTCAAGAGAGGTCTTCTTTTTCAGCTTAAGTTTCATCTGTAAGCTGGGAAGAAACACTTCTTTTTTTTTTGCCACCAATATTACAGGGTTTCTGAATTATTTCCATGAGATAGTAATACACATAAAATTGCTTTGCAAACTCCAAGGCCCCAGAATAAAAAACACTTTATCATTCCCAGTGTACGCACTTCAGGTTTAAACAACAGGGACAAAAAGTATGTGTTCTTTATACAACGTGGAATTGGCCCCAGGAAGCTTCGGGGAAGTCCTAACCAGATTAGTACGTGGCGGACTAGAGGATGAGGGAAAGGAGGGTTTATCACTTCAGAAATGATATTGGGTGTTTTCCACTAATTGCTTCTTAGACACCAGAGCCACGTCTCGTCCTTCTGTGTGTCCTACATACACTGTACTTGGTGAATATTTGTTGGTTAACTGGTTGCTTAATAGTTGTTATGAATATTATTCCTGGAAGTTAAAAAAACCGTAAGACCCACGAACACTACCATTTTTAAAAGCTCAAGTTCTTTTAAATTCTTGACCTCACCTTTTATCTATCCTGGCTTAAAAAGGGCGCAGCATATATTGATTGCTTAAATTACCAAATTTTTGGTTCATTTCTTTAGGTTTTTGAGCCAAACTTGTCTCTTTGTAAGTCCTATTTTAACGCATAATCTTGATTCTAACTATAAATCGTGGGGAAAATTATAAAACCTTTTTACTGAAATTAATTCAGAATAAATTAGCTTGTGTGTACAATTCTTAGCTCAGAACTGTGTTTATGTGAATCTATAACCTTTCATTGATGATAATGATTAAACGTAGTGAAGTAATGGAAATTTTGTTATGGAATATTTGGTTGTATCACAATTCTAATTGAATAAATTAATGAGCAAGAAGCCATGGGGTCAGGATCCCCCTAAGGCTGGAACAAATAGCCTTGCACGCTCAGATTACGGCCTGTGAAGTAAGAGACTTACTTCAAAAGACAGGGGTTTAAGCTCTCCTCTTTATTTACTTATACAAAATAAAGATAAGCCTTCCCTGCCTATTACAAATGAGATCATATTGCATAAATGTGTTTGATTCTTATATTACATTCCATTCCACTAGGTAATAGCAAGTATATAAAATTGTTCCAGAAACATAAAAAGAGAATGACACATATGAGAAAATCCATGTAAAAGTCCCCTGAAGTGTAGTGGCCACATGAGTTGGCATTAAATATTCTGAGAGTAAATCCTAGGAGTGGTGGGTAGACAGAGATGCTAGTTATGGTGCTTAGATATTTAATAATGTAGAGAAAATTTTTAGATTTCTGAAGATAACATTTTTGGGGATGTTTAGGAGAACGCATTTTAGGGATGATCAATACTGTTTGGGGTGTTTCTAAATATATTCATAGCCACAACCTGCTCCTTACTGCAAAATAATATAATTCCAATTTGCCGGTTATGACAGACACAGAGTAATGCATTGAGAGCAGTCCAAAGTCACGGGTTCAAGCCTCAGCTTAGCCACTGACTAGCAGTCAGAACTTGAACGAGTTACTTAACCTTTCTGAACATCAATTTCATTCTTATGAAAAGAAAACGTTTCGCTTTGCCCTTCCAAATCTACATTCACCTTCTAACTCGAATACCCTACATTCTACTGCCATGTATGTGACACCGAGCTGAAATGGAAGACATATGACTCCAACACGAACAGTTGCTCATGAAGCTGAAATTTTGATGTATTTGCATCAAGGAAACACTACACAGGGGAGACATTAAGTGGGGGAAGATGACATCACATTTGGGCTGAGGGCTGACTTGTAAAACAGAAGAATGGTGGGCGCAGAGATTATGTTCCTTCGCTCTCTAAGTTTGAAGTCGCAAATGCTGTACATACATGATTCAGATGAAATCTGAAACAATTATTAGATATTTTCTAACTACCCAGGGGTTTGTAATTGTGTTTGACAAAACACATGGTTGACATCACATTTTTCAATTTTCATCCAGATGTGAGGTGTCGTATGAGCCCGGCCAAAGGCGGTCCACACTTCACAAAGGCAATTGCAAGGGATGAAAAAAAACCCAGTTCCTTTAGTTGCCATAGAGAACTTTGAAAAACCAAATTATTGACTCGGATTTGACATTAGCATGGTTGAGTTCAGCCAAACTGAACTGTGTTTTATGGCCTAACTGGGTGATTATTGTTTAAGATCCTTCCCTGTGCTGTTTATACTATCAGCCTGCTTTTTATTTTATTTTTTGAATATATCCAACCCCCTTCACTTTTAGCAGACAACCTCACTATATGGTTTAGGACCTTTTCAGCAAATGAGAGAAAATCCAGCCCAAACTAGCTTAAACAAAAGTGGAATTTATTGGTTAAACTAACTGCAAAGTCCAGGAAAATATCTGGCTTTAAATGAAGCTCAGAGCAGACCCTTAATCTACATCACCAGGACCTAGTTTTTCTCAGTCCCTCTCTCCTCAGCTCCATTCCTTCTGGTTTAACTTTATTCTCAGGAAGACTCTTTTGACAATGGAATCATGATAACTCATATCCTCTCTTGAAGTTCTATGGGAAAGTTTACTTGCCTCTTTATCTGAAGCCTCAGCGAATGTCCCATCACATCCTCCCAGCTCCAGCGGCTGCAGGTGCCTGGACCAATCACTATAGACTGGAGAGCAACGTTCGGCCTGGGTTAGGACTGGGTCTTGTGCTCCACTCTAGAGTCACAAGGCTGAGAACAGGAGGGAGGGCTCTCCAAGAGAAGTCAGGATTTAGTTATCAACAGAAGGTGACAGGGATGTTGGATAGCCAAACCCAGACGTCCTCTGAGCTTTGAACCTACTTCATTGAGACAAGAGGAACCTCTTTCAAATTCTCAGTTCATACCCTTTTTCCTGCCATGGTCTTAGAAGATTGGAGTACCCCTCCCTCTGATTCTGGGCAACCTACCCATCATTAGCCCTGAGTCCTTCCATCTAGTCCAGGACCTGACTTCATCAGTTCTGGTTATTATTATTATATATCTTTATCTTCTCCCTTTTTTTACTGGCTCTTGCCTTAGTTTATAAACACACTCAGGTCTACCCTATCAAAGTACACAACACACACACACTCAAATTATTTTGACCCATCTCTTGCTTTTAGCAGCTGTCTAATGTATCTTCTCTCCTCATAGGTGCCCTCCCCACAAATGTGTCTATGTCCCTTTTCTCTACTTTTTTCACATATCACTCACTTTCAACCTGCTGTCTCTATACCTCTGACACTGTACTTACCGTATTAGTAAAGCGTTGTTCATGAAGATAGACCTGACTGTGAGTATTTTGAGCAGAAGGAGATTTAATATAGGGAATTAGAGGCTTTTGCTTAGCGAGCAGAGCTTAAGGAAGCTGCTGTTATTTCACAAAACCACAGTAAAATACAGCTAATAAACTCTGCTGCCTGCAGCGCTGAAGTAGATGATTTCAGGACAGTGCTCAGAAGCCTCTGGTAAGTCTGCAAATCCACCACCTACTGATGCTCAAGTACATGCCCTCAGGGAGCCACATGTCCTCCTTCTCTGCCTTCTCATTTTTATGTAAGTGTCTCTATTTACAGAATCTAAATGGAAACATTACTTGCAGTCTGCGCAGTACAAAGGAGAGCTTAGAAGGGTGAGACTAGTCCTGATTAATAGACTGTATCTGACACATTGTTACACCCCTGCCCCCTTAAATCTTTTTACTGAGAGTTCTGCCTCTGAGTTAATGAACTCACACTGTGAGTTCCCCTCTCGTCATTTTATCTGTGCTCATCATTCTAGTCACCTGCAGGCTGCTGATGCCTCCCTCACAGAATTCTCCATGAATTTTACGTGAGTTCAACTATGTTGAATGTTCTTCTCTAACTTACCTTTAAGGGCCACAAACTCTGTTTGAGAATGAAATCTTTATTTTTGCTTCCAAACCTGCTCTTCTTCCATATGTCCGTTTCTTTTAACCAAATATTCAATCATGAATCTATTCTATCTTTCCCATCCCCACTCCACTGTCCTGGCTCAGTGACTCACCTCTTACCTGGGCCATTGCAGTCTCCTACCCAGACCTCCTGCTTCTAGTCTCACCTACCTCGAATCTCTTCTTCAAAGCCTCTGAAGGGGTTGATCTAGAACACAAATCTTCAATGATTCTCATCTTATTAAAACCCTTGACTGGCTATTTATAAGGCTGGAAAAAAGGAGCAATAATTCATCAGACAATTCTCAATAATTCATCAAATAAAGTAGACAGATGGGCTGCATATATTCATAAAGACCAAATGAAGATGAGAATTGGAACAGGGAGAAAAAAATGTATTACAAATGCTCTATTCTGATTACCCAGAATGCTCTTCTACTGTATCAGTTGAGGTTTCGGAGGGGGAAAATCTGATGGAAGAATCCAGTCTTTTAGGTTCTAGCTTGTAATATGGATTGTATTAGAAAGTCTGGTTAAGTTGGCAGGTCTTGTGTCAATTTTTTACACATTCTTAGTTTATTTCTTATTTTCAGTGTGTGGACCTCAATGTGTGGACTCTTTAGATACCACATGGAATATGATGTGTGAGAAAAAGATGATCAGAAAAAGATAGAGAGAATAAGGGGAAATACAACTCTGCTAGATAAAGCAGAAGTGAGAAAAAAATCCCCTAGGAAGGAATACTATCCACCTGCCTTTCTGACCCTCAATGGATCTGATTAACCTCAATCATTACCCTTATTGCTAGCGCTGTTCTGGATGTTCCCTTCATCTGGGTCAGTTTGGATCTGTGAGGAGAAAAAGCACAAGTAATAATTTCTAAACACCACTTGGGAGGAGAAGGGCAGAGGGGAAATGCTGGTAAAATCATATTCTCTCCTGGAAGTAAATGCACTTCCACGTACATGTAATATCCGGATGGCAAAACTGGGCAGCGATCTCCATAGCTATTGATCTCGCCTCGTTTCCTAGAAAGGAGACTTTCTTTAGCTTTGAAAGGTTCGTGTGGACTGAGGGCTGCTTCCTTTACTCTATTTCTGTAGTTTTTACACATTCCACCCCCTCGCTTTCTATCATATTAAAATTCACTCTCATTTCTTCCTTTTCTCCTCCTCTTCCTTTGACCCCACCATGCAGTGGGTGACCTATTGGGTCTATGGGCTTAAGGCCTAACCTGTACTGGCATTTGGGTCACCGAGGAGACCGATAGAGAATGAGTAAGGAAATAATAAAATACTTACTTTCACATTTTAAGCAGAACTGCTAATTAATTAATTTTGTACAGATTGAGGCATTTAATCACCTACTGATTGACTAATATTTTATCTTAGTAGTGGAAACATTGTATACAATCAAAATTATAATCTCACAGTGTATGGCAACTTATTAATATGTTTGGTTTGAGCCTAAATAAATGGTAAGTACAGTCTGTCCCCCTTCCAAATGAGACAGGAAAAGTTATAGCTCTAATTCCATTAACAGTGATATTTCATTTACTTGAAATATTTCATAGGCCCTTTCTTGAATGTTAGAACTCTCAGCCTATCCCTGAATAAGGTCAGCGTAGTATGGGGGTGAAGACCGTGATCTCTGGAGCTGGGCTTCTCAGACACAGACCTAGGCTTTTCTAGTTGAATGAATGAAACCAGATGAATGAAATTGATGTTGTTGTTGTTTTTTTTTTTAACATCTTGGTGCTGCCATTGCTTTATCTCTAAATTGAGAATTGTGGTAGTTCATAATCTGTGGATATGCTGTGAGAATTATGGAAGTTGATGTGAATGTAGTACTTAGATCCACCCCTGGAATTCAAGACTTACATATATAACATATGTTAAAAATGTATAATTGAAGACCAGAAGAACAAACAAAATAGAAACAAACTCATAGATACAGAGAACAATTGGGAGGGGAGTAGCGGTGGTAGGTAAGAAAAGGTGTAAGGGGATTAAGAAGTATGAACTACCAATTACACGGACAATCTTGAGGATGTAATGTGGGGACACAGTCAACAATACTGCACCAACTATACACGGTGTTAGGTGGGTGCTAGACTTAGGGGGCGGGTCATTCTGTAAGGTACGTGAATGTCTTAATCACTATGTTATACACCTTCAACTGTAATTAAAAAACAAATTTTTAAAAATGTATAATTAAAGCCCAGTCTAAGAACTATTTTTAAATGATCTTATTTATAGTTTTAGGGCATTTTTTGGCAACTTCCTCTAGTGGACTTTTTCTGTCCAAAAGTGGAGTTCATACTTATTCCATAGAAGCTTCTGAGCAAACAGCACTTTTTAGAAATGCTCTGTAAAGTAATCTGACAGTGTGAAAATCATTAGGTATTCCTCCTACAAGTCAAAGACCACATTCAAAGCAAATTATATGCATGTTTCCTAAAAGTGTTAATGTGCTAATCTGTTGGTTCCCTGATCTAGGCAAGATGCCACAGTATTCCACATGAGCAAAAATACCATAGTTCTTGAAGATTTCATATAACTATTACCCACTGTGTTCACATTTCCAAGTGCTCTACTTCTCATTAAAGTCAACAAGCTGGAACTGGCATTGGGATCAGTGGAATGATTTCACTCTAAATTATAGCCCCACGTCCTTCTAATAAGGAAGAGTTAGCTGATTAAGCTATGCATTCTTTCACTCCTGTAAACATTTTGATTCTGCCTTGTAACAATGAAACCATTACTTGCCAGACATAAACTTTCTACTTTTCCCTTGGGAAATGTCTCTAAATATATCTCGGGTTCATGGATAGTGCTGCTGAATATTAAGTAAGGAGAGAGGCCATGTTTTAGCCAGTGTCGATTTTTTGGATGTACTTTTACCCAGTGAGGGTGTACTTTTGATATGATCGGAAGAGAATGAGACAGAAGCAGTGCCAGAGAATGAAGTGATGAGCTGCTCTGGTTGTGCTCGAGCACTGTGAGGGAGAGGAGGAGACTTGACAGGACCTGAGATGATGACCTTCCCTCTCTCATGGCTCAGCATCTTATTTTCTGTACTTTTATAAGTTCATGATTTTCACTCCTCAAAATGGTGTTCACCATCTGACCCTAGCTGAAATCAGGAGAGTCTCATTCAGATTTTGTACAATTTCCCCAATTTATGTTCCCAGATGCAAATAAATGGCTGCAACTGCATATGCTTGTTTTTCTTTTCTTTCTTTCTTTCTTTCTTTCTTTCTTCCTTTCTTTCTTTCTTTCTTTCTTTCTTTCTTTCTTTCTTTCTTTCCTTCCTTCCTTCCTTCCTTCCTTCCTTCCTTCCTTCCTTCCTTCCTTCCTTCTTTCTTTCTTTCTTTCTTTCTTTCTTTCTTTCTTTCTTTCTTTCTTTCTTTCTCTCTTCTTTCCTTCCCTCCTTCCTTTCCTCCCTCCTTCCTCCCTCTCTCACTTCCTCTCCTTACTTCTTTTTTTCCTTTTTGGTTTGACTTTCCTTTTTATTTTATCCAAAACAACTCACCTCTTAAAAATAATAATGATAATTCCTGCACAGCTGAGTTTACAAGGTATTCAGGGGAGCATGATGCTACATGCTGTGTTTCAGGGTTAACCGTTGAGCCATAGGTTAGGGATTTAGACATGCCCATGTGCCCATTCTTGGCCAAGCAGATCACTTTTCCTTCAAATGTACTGAAGTACTCTATAATCTGAAACTTGCCATAATTGACATGCTTGCATTTCACCTTGGGGCTTGTTCCTTCATAAGTGACTACTTTTACTTACTCTCTACTCAGCAGGAAGGCTCCATATTCCTTTAGGCCCCTTATGATTAAACGGTTTTACTCCTTTGCCAACAATGTCTTCTCCTCTATGAAAGGGAAAGTCACCAAGTTTCAGGAAAAAGGACTAAATCTATCATTAATGGTGTGTTGACCCTCTAGTAGGTGCTTTATGAAAATTATTTGGGAATTAGGATTTATAGTCTCTATCTCCCTTAATCATCTACCCTTTTTCTGACATAATTATTGAGGGGTGACCTGGTGGCCTGAATTAATTTACAAACTGTGAAGGAATTGGTGCCAAAGGCTCATATTGTGGTGGGCTCAGGGTTTCTTCACTATGTTCCCTCCACATTATCTTGACTACAGATGATGTTTATTTTATATGACTTGAATTATGATGACTTTAAAAATCAATAGATTTTTTTTAACAGAATTTGGAAAATCTCCCAAAGCAAACAGAAGCAAATAAAATCACCCATAATCTCCACTTTCAGACATAATACTCTTGAACACTTTGGTTGTTTTCCATTTAGTGTTTCTTTTGGACATCCGGTATTTGTAACCATGGTGCAGTCTCTCACTTACATGCAGCTTGTCTTTTGTTGTTGTTTAGTTAGCATTATGCAATGAGAATTAATGATGACATCAAATACTTGCTTCAAAAACATGATTTTTAAATTTTACAAATTTTATACATTTTCTTTTTTAAGATCTGTACTCCGATTTGGTTTATCAATCCACCACGATGCCAAGTCTCTCACTTTTAGTAAAAATGCTGGAATAAAATTCTGTTCTCAGCTTCACTGTGGAAGGAAGCAGCTTAGATGGAAAAAAAAAAAAACAAGACATAGAGGCACTAGAGTGTGGTCTATATTGGCGCATTCACATTCCTGTGCCATTCGAGCAGTCAGAAAACGGGAGGATCCTGGTTTCCCCAGCGATGAGCCCTCTCCCACGCAGGTCTTCTGTTTCAGGTTGTCAAAGAATAAGATCACACACGGTCCTCACCCTCTGGACCTCTCCAGCTGCGCCTGCCTGGTCTTGGCCAGCTCTCCCTGCACCATCACCCGCCCCACACTCCTGCGGGCTCTTTCTCTTCTCTATGTGTCCTGCCCTCCTTCCTCTTTTTCCCTCTTCCGCGTGTTCTTCCACTCTCCAAATCTCTCTCCCCAGCTCTCCACAGAACTAATGGATCTTTTCTCTTTCCTTCATAGAAATTGGTTCTCCTGTTTTTTTTTTTTTTAGAAACTTGAGGAGTTATTTGTTCATATTTCTATCTCCTTCATTATGGCAGCATGGTGCTTGGTTCATCTTTGTAATTTCAGCACCTAATTCCGTGCTAGATCCAAAATACGCTTACATGTTGAATGGTTGGATGATGGATAAATGAATGAGTAAATGTCCACTCTGAAGTTACAAAACAAGAAATATGCTATATTTGCTCTATACAGCATTGTAAAATTAGGATTTTCACGACAAATGGAAATGCCATTTTTGTGTGTCTACAAATTCAAAATAAATATTTTAGATGACCTAAATATACCCACAAAGATACTGAGTACTTTCTGCCTCTCCAGCTTTACTTTACATCTTCTCACCGTTGCTGTGTCAGCCTTTGCAAGGCCCTTCCTCCTGGTTATGCCTCCACCCTCCTTGGGGCATTTATGTCTGCTGGTCCCCCAGGAAAAAATCTCGTCCTTTTCTTCCTCACTATGTTAACTTTAGTTTACCCTCAGATCTCCTGCTCAGTGCTCACTTTCTCAGGGAAAGCTTTTCTGATCTCCTTTTACGCAAGTAACAGAAGAGTGGCAGTAATAATAGCTAGCATTTGTTGACAGTATACTACATGACAGGAATTGTTATGAGCACTTATATTGATCATCTCATATAATTTCTGCAACAGCCCTCTGAGACATGGACCATCATCAATCCTATTAAAAGAATAAAAAGAGAAGCCCAGAGGATTGAGGCAGCTTATCTAAGCTAACACAGCTAAAGCATACTGAACTATTAGCCATGTCTCCTCTTCATAGCTCTTATCACAGGTGCAATTTGATGTTCATCCACATGAACTGCTGATTAGTGTCTTTGTAACCTGGAAGGTGATAAACCCAATAAGATCACTATAGCTCCAGCTCCTTACTCAGTGTCAGATGCAGTTTAGAGAATCAATAAATATTTGTTAAATAAATGTATTTTTGTTTGATCCAATATTTCAGGCTAGTATTGACTGAGGCAGTGTTTCTATATCTCTGTAACTGTCAAAAGGGAGTTTTAATAACACATATAATGTTTTAATTTCAGTTCTATATCTCACTGTGCCCCCTGTAATGACAGAGTTTGTATGTCTCACAGAGACACCATTATTTACTACACACCCTCTCTGGCCACGAAGGATGTGATTGCAGTCCCAGCAGCCTAGTATCTGGTTAGTGATATAGCATGTTGCAGCATATAATCCTCAAACAATATACTTTGTCATTGAAAAAAGTGTGTTCTGCAACATGTTTGCCTTTTGGCCCACTGATGATGTTATGTCATTATCCAGGAATGTTTCTTTTGTATCCAAAGGCAAATTTAGCTTTGAGAAATGTTATCAGCAGTTCACCAAGAGGTTTTAATTGTGTGCTTTGAATGGCAGAAGAGGGGAAGTCCTCAAAATTCAGGTTAAATCTATTAAGCTGAACATCTTGGGTTTGGTTGGCCGCCAAAATACACCATGATAAGGGTTTCAAAAGCTAATAACGGAAGAGATAAAACTGGTGTCCGTTACATATTTGTGGAAAGCTCTTTCTTTGCATTAAGACTTAACAGCTGAACTGAATAAAGTATTCACCCTTCAATTTTTTTGTTTCATTTAGCTACAGTGACCATTCTGGCCCATGGATGCAGTTCTTCTCATGGTATCTTGACAGCATTTATTCATCAAAAAAATCTGGTGACACTTCTAAGTAGCAGACTCTATGTAAGATCCTTCATTTTGGTAGAAGAGAAAATGGCATGAGGGAGAATGGGACACACAAAAAAACTGTGTTTAAGTTATGAGCTATTTTTGGGTTGTAATTTTCATTGAAAATGAGATGTTGTTGTTACTTCTTGACTATTCATTGATGAATCTCTTTGGAGGCTGTGTCTCCATCTCCCACTGTATCTGACGTCTAGGGCCAACCACGTGGGTGCTGCACAACCGCACGGATGGTCTAGACACAAGCAATTTTTTTCATACTTTCTCTCAGCACTGTACTGTTTATCTTTTAAAACCTAGAACATAACACTTGCTTATGTAATTGCAGAAGTTAGTCATTTAACATATTTTCAGAACCTTGAATAATTTTCTAGGAAATAATGATCACACAAGAATTGGTAGAACTGCTGTGTTCTAGGAGGTGTCATGGGCTTGAAATCAGAATTTGTGGGGTCTATTTCTTTTGTTGGCAGCTACTTGGGGCAACCTTCTGTTAATCACTTTCATCTCCTCTTTCTTTAAAGTCTGATGTCTAATCCCTGAGCTGCCTTCCTGCCAGTGCTTTGTTGGAACAATGTGTCAATGCTATCCAGTTTTTCTCACCGTGGCATTGACTTATTAGCTCCTCCCTCAGTCCTGTCAGTGCTATCAAGGAAAAATAT
Source organism: Micronycteris hirsuta (assembly GCA_004026765.1). Lineage (NCBI taxonomy): Eukaryota > Metazoa > Chordata > Mammalia > Chiroptera > Phyllostomidae > Micronycteris > Micronycteris hirsuta. The sequence continues at coordinate 28,615 of PVJI01006939.1, read as the reverse complement.
TTCCCCCTAGCTTATATGTTATATTTTAAACTAATAATTAGTTTTCCCATTTCAGAGACTTAAAGGCATATTTCACTATAATTCCAGTAAAAACTCAAAGGACCTTGATGTTTTAATTAGCCTGGAAGCTTTTCCTCAAGTAAACGTATGATTTCCATTTAATTTGATTAAATGTGTTCAAAACTCTCAAAGACCAACATTCACATAACTAAACTACCCCAATAATTTTAGGGACTCTTGGTTGAGATTAGCTGAGTCCAGTAGAAAGAAATGAGCCTTTGTCAATGAGTGCAGGTAGTTTCTTTATATTGTCAATTCTGAGGACTTCCGGCCAAGATGGAGGTGTAGGTAGACACTCTGTGCCTCCTCGCACAACCAAAAGAAGGACAACAACAATTTAAAAACAGAAAACCAGAACTGACAGAAAATCGAACATGGAAGTCCGACAACCAAGGAGTTAAAGAAGACACGTTTATCCAGATGGGTAGGCGGGGCAGAGCCAGGCAGAGAGGGCTCATGGCAAGGTGGTGGCTGGTGGACCCTGCAAGACTGCAGCTGGTGGAGCAGGCAGTCCCACGTTCGAGTGCAGATAAACTGGGAGGAACAACTGGGGAGTGAAACAGACCGATGCAGCCCAGGGTTCCAGCAGGGAAATAAAGCCTCAAACTACCGATTGAAAACACCTGTGGGGGTTGGGCAGCAGCGGGAGTAACTCCCAGCCTCACAGGAGAGTTCATTGGAGAGACCCACAGGGCCCTAGAATGTACACAAGCCCACCCACCCGGGAATCAGCACCAGAAGGGCCCACTTTGCTTGTGGGTAATGGGGGAAGTGACTGAAAGCCGGCAAAGAACAGAGCAAGCACCATTGCTCCTTCTCAGCCTCTTCCCCACAGACAGCGTCACAACGCAGAGATGTGGGTTGCTCCACCCTTGTGAACACCTAAGGCTCCACCCCTTATAAATAACAAGTGCACCAAGAAAAAAAAAATGGCCCAAATGAAAGAACAGATCAAAGCTCCATAAAAAATACAACTAAGCGATAAAGAGATAGCCAACCTATCAGATGCACAGTTCAAAACACTGGTAATCAGGATGCTGACAGAATTGGTTGAATTTGGTCGCAAATTGGATGAAAAAATGAAGGCTACCCTAAGTGAAGTAAAGGAAAATGTACAGGGAACCAATAGGGATGGGAAGGAAACTGGGACTCAAATCGATGGTGTGGACCAGAAGGAAGAAAGAAACATTTAACCAGAAAAGAATGAAGAAGCAAGAATTCAAAAAAATGAGGAGAGGCTTAGGAACCTCCAGGGCATCTTTAAATGTTCCAACATCCAAATTATAAGGGTACTAGAAGGAGAAGAGGAACAGCAACAAATTGAAAACCTATTTCAACAAATAATAGAGGAGAACTTCCCCAATCTGGCAAAGGAAATAAGACTTCCAGGAAGTCCAGGAAGCTCAGAGAGTCCCAAAGAAGTTGGACCCAAAGAGGAACACACCAAGGCACATCATAATTACATTACCCAAGATTAAAAATAAGGAGAGAATCTTAGAAGCAGCAAGAGAAAAGGAGACAGTTACCTACAAAGGAGTTCCCATAAGATTGTCAGCTGATTTCTCAAAAGAGACCTTACGGGCAAGTAGGGGCTGGAAAGAACTATACCAAGACCTGAAAAGCAAGGACCTACATTTAAGGTTACTCTATCCAGCAAAGCTTTCATTTAGAATGGAAGGTAAGATAAAGTGCTTCTCAGATAAGGTCAAGTTCCAGGAGTTCATCATCACCAAACCCTTATTATATGAAATGTTAAAGGGATTTATCTAAGAAAAAGAAGATAAAAAATATGAACAGTAAAATGACAGCAAACTCACAGTTGTTAAAAACCACACTAAAACAAAAGCTAAAGCAAACTAAGGAAACAACTAGAACAGGAACAGAACCACAGAAATGGAGATCACATGGAGGGTTATCAACAGGGGAGTGGGCGGGGGAGAGAGGGGGAAAAGGTACAGAGAATAAGTAGCATAAACAGTAGGTAGAAAACAGACAGGGGGAGGTCAAGAATAGTATAGGAAATGGAGAAGCCAAAGAACTTATGTGTATGACCCATGGACACGAACTAATGGGGGAGAATGTGGGAGGTGGGTATGGGGTGGAGGAGAATAAAGGGGGAAAATAGAACAACTGTAATAGCATAATCAATAAAATATATTTTTAAAAAGAATTAAAAAATAAAAAATAAACAAAACAAAAAAATAAATAAATAAATCGTCAATTCTGAGAATAAGTACATTTTTAATTCCCTCAGTCTTAGAGGTAAAAGAAATGTACCTGGAATGTAAGTTTCTCTCTGGAGAAGACTCTTCCTTTGCCTTTGTCACCAGGGCACTGCAGAGTGTCTGGTGTGACATAGGCCTTTTCTTACTGGGAAAGAAAAGCTGCAGAGCAAAGGGTGAGGTGTGGGCACAAAGCCGTTAGGACACGAAGGTGGAATGTCAGTCACTGAGTGGATCACCAGAAGCTTCCAGTGCTACTTGCTTTCCACCTGACATCTGTGATCTGATAACAGCACCAGACTGGTCAGGGGTTAGCCATGACATTACGAGATCTTTCTACTTAGTAGATAGTGTTAGAGACTGTCCTTTTTTAAAATCAGAACTCTAATATTGTACAAAATGTCTTTTAGAGTAATTCTGGTATGTGATTAAATTCTGACTACAATGATTATCAGTTGTGTGAATTTGAATGAGTTGTACAAGCTCCCTTTACCCCGGTTTCTCAGGTATGAAGTGAAAATAAATACTTCATAGAATTAAAGTCCAGAAATGCTGGAAATCTGTTACGTCATAGGCATGTAATAAACACCATGCCCTTTTCCCCAATCTTACCTATAAATTACAGGAACAGACCAGGCTATTGGTCATGTACCTCACTTTCTAGTCTCTGAAATAGTACTATAATCTACAAAAGAGATGGTGAGGGCTTTGGCACCCTGATTAGAATACCTGTAAATGACTAAGTCTCCAAATAGCTAAAACAAGGTCACTGAATAATCAAGACAATTTTTGCTTTTTTTTAAAGTTCCTTGTACTGCAATTCAATCAAAACTTCAGCAAGCATTCAGAAGACTTGCTTAGACCTCAGCAGAGCCGATGACGATCTCCATCACTGGCCCAAGAGCAGGAAGCCATGCTCCTCCCACACCCCGCATTCATTCTTTAAGGTAGGGAGAGAAGTGTGCCGTATGCTGGACTGAGAACAGTTCTCCACCAAGGGCTCAGGAAACAGGGAACATCTCCCATTCACAAAGCCAAAGAATGGATATCTTAACACAATTCTGGTTAGATGCCAGGCAAACAGAAACAAAAAAATAAACACAAGGTTTCTAAGACAAACAAGTTCCTGTCTGGTTAGCATATGGCTCGACACAGAAACAACCGTCCTCCCTGTCCTTCTGGAGGGAGCAGCTCCAATGCCATCGGCTCTGCAGAAACCTCACTGACTCAGAAAAGGGAAGAATGTAGCCAGTAAAGAACACATTTTCAACAAGCTGAGCAAACATGGCTTTGACGTCAGGGAGGGAGTGTGTACACGAGTAACAAAGGAGACGTGCACACATGGGGATTTTGTGGTACCTGGGAAGCTGCCCAGAGCACTAAATCCTGGACTTGAGAATCCCTTTGAAGACGCTTCACAACGCTTGGGAATTTCAAAGAATATCACCATAATTCAAACCCCCCTCCAAATGTCATTTTACCTTGTTCTTCTGTCTCCCCATTGTGCTGGCTGTCCCCAGTGACAGACTGCAGCCCAGTCATCGTTTGGCGGAGGGGTGGGTTGCAGCAGATGTGCACATCTGGATCACCTGCTGCTAACCCATCAGGCCACAGCTTCCCTGTGGCTTTGGCTTCCACAGGACATTTCTGAGGGTGGCCTCCTCTGCAAGGTAACTGAATCTTTTAGAATGAGGATTTTAACTATTGATTAAAACATTCTGTAATGTTCAGGCTGAGCAGTAAACTATGCTTACCCCTCTTTGGGGGATGGAATCTTCCTCATTTCCTTGTATGTGAATAAATGACTCTTGGATTACAGTCCTTCTAACGTATTAAAGTGCAGAATGCATAGTGGAGGCGGATGTTGGGAGAACTAAGGGTGTCTTTTGCATTCTCTTGTAATATAAGCAATTTTGGCAAAAAACAGCTACGATTCTCACTTTAATTCTACCTTCCCTCTGTGGGTTTTCCGCACAGTTCCTCTGGACACAGCGAGAAATCCAATATTTACATGGTGACTTTCAACCTTGTCCTGCCCTACTCAGTTTCCTTGTTTTTAATCTTTAAATTGTGAGTATACAGTGACACTGCACATCTGTTTCTGCGTTGGGAAGATCAGGGAGGATGGGATGATTGAGAGCTACATTAGGTGAAGTAATTACAAAGAAATGTTAAAAAGTGGAAGCGTACAATTTTCCCATTTTATTTAATATATCCAACATCTGGGGAAGGACTATGTGTACCACATCAACTATGTTCAGTTGATGTGGCAGAGTGGAGGTGGTGGCTTTTGGCTTTGCTATGACCTAGCTGAAAAGATTGCCTGCTGGGAGAAGCATCTATAAGTGATGGCAAAACCAATTGGCATTTGATAGCTGTTTGCCCCTATGTAACTTTGAATATGTGACTGCTTCTTCATGTTTTGTCTTTTAAAACAATCTGGCATTTTAATTACAATTTGGCATTCCATTTTGATGCTCTTCTCCTATATGAGATTCCAGTTATCTACAAGGCTCTAGGTAATTTTTAAAAGCACCAGACTGATTTCCAACAAGTAGCCTAAGCAGAGCAGAACTGGCATATTAATATTAAACCCAGTGGAAATGCAATTTTTAGTTTGAAGAATAAACATATGTTGGGAATTGCAAAAGTCAAAGTCCTCCAAGCAAGGTTAAATTGCTCTTTAATACATTGAGTGTGCATATTTAGAAATCTGGGGATTTACAATTGGCAAGAGGACTATAACCTTCTCTTTTTCTGATTTGGCATGTGTAAATTTGTAGTGCAAGTGTTTCATTTCTCTAGACATTTGCATTTAATTTGCTGCTGATTTTAATGTGAAAAAAGAAAAAAATTTAAAAGGTAAGGAAATCATGTTCCAGAATGAAGGCTTTATATCTTGAGGACTATGCTAACATTTACAGTTGCACGTTGTAACAATGCTATAATCTCAGGGAAGTGTGTGCAAAATCCTGCTCAGGAGATCCAAGATGGCAGCAGAGTAGGTGCATGCTACACTGTCCTCCTTGCAGGACCAAACTGGAGTTACGACTAAAATATGAGCAATAAGCCTGAATAACCAACTGAACACCGGCTGAAGTCTTATAACCAAGGATTTATGGAAGAAGCCACATTGACACTGGTAGAAAGGGTGGAGACGTGAAAAGTGCTGGCCCAATCAAGTGGGCAGTAACCGAGGTTCCAAAGGGATATCTCAGCTGCTAAGTTTCCTCCTGAGGAGCTTGAGGTCTCAACCTCAAGCCAGGTTTCCAGCCCAGAGCACCAGAGAGAGGAAGGAGTACACACATAACATCTGACTATGAAAATCAGTGGGGGTTCTGTCTGCAAGGCTTTGCTAGAGGCACAGGTACCCTCTTAAACAGACGACACACAAAAACTTCTTTGCAGCCATTCATCTTGGGCTCCAGAGGAGGGAGGCAGAGCTGACTAGAGTTGTGTGAGGGGAGATTAGGGTTTGTGGCTCTGGGAAGAGTTCTGAGAGGCCAGCTACCAGCACCTCTGTGCAGAGTCCCTCTCCCACACCACAGATGCAGCCTCTCTTGGGTCGAGCACTTCCCTCCTTATGGCATCAGCCTGGGGGAATGCAATATCTTTAACCTCTGGACTTCCTGTCACCCCACCCTGTAGAGCGTGTGCCCGGTTTAAGAGTCAGTTGCTTGGGCGTGGATGTAGAGGTCTGAGGAGGCTCCAGGGGTGTCAGTAACTGAGTTGTGTGGCTTTGGGGCAGGGGCCACTCCCTCCACTTTCCCTTGAACCTGACTGTCACCTTCCCCTCACAGGGTATCCAATAGCCTCACTCTCTGGGTTCCTAGTGGTCCCATCCATTCAACTCCTGGTAGTTCTGCCCTGCTGGATCTGGAGAGAATCCATGACAGACTGAGTGTGGTTCTGGGGGGTGGGGCACTTCCCCTGCCTTATCCCAAACATGACCAGCACCTCCCATTTGGGAGAGATAAACTAGCCCTATCCTCCAGACTCCCACCAGTGCCACCCTGCTGAAATCAGGCTCCTGGCAGAATCTGGGACAGACTGAGTTGTGTAGCTTTAGGAAGGGGGCTATTTTCCCTCTCATGCTTGAGCAGTGCAAAGCTCACTCCACATTGCCAAATTGTGCTCTGTTTGGGCCTGATAAACTCTGCTGACCTCATCCCGATGACTCCCCGAGACCCTGCCCCACCACAAAGGTTTGTGAGCACCCAGAAAGTAGCAGCTAGACTTAGTATACCCTGTGACATTTGCTGAATGACCTCATACCCAGCACTCATGCCAAGTTTGAACCTACATCAATCTAGTGAACACCACTCACACCCACTTGGTGACTCACTGCGAATCTACTGCATGCAACTTGAGTATCACCAGAGGCTCTTTCAGTAACTGACCTACCGGGCAGCTGACAGGCAGAGCAGGTGGAGGTGGCTATTGAAGTGCCTTGGGACTTTTGCTGATGTGCCCTTGGGCCAGGCTCTGGTAAAAGCTGGCCTTAATGGACAGCTTGGTTGTTCCTGCTCACACCCAGACCCAGCAGAGTCAGCCACAAACTGTGGATAGCTTTGTAGCTCCAAATAGGTTGGCCAGTTACAGGTAGTGTTAGACATTGGTCTGCACCAGAGTGCCTCCCAAGAGGCCCCAGAACCAACACACCTAATGGCCAGCTTTAGACAACATTAGAACAGGATTCAATTAGCTTCACAAACAGCATATCCGAAGGGAGATCTCAGCAGGTCCCAGACCCTGCAGATGCAAACCCTGCTTTGTGTGATCAGCACCTGTGCAGCAGCTCATGCAATGTGGTCAAGGTTGAGCCTCACAGTCAGCCAGGCTGAGAGTTGACCCCATGAATGAATGGGCTAATAACAATCAAGACTCAATTACAACAGGAGGGCCCACATAGCCCAAACATGGGACATTCGTGGAGCACCCAGCTTAGGTGATCAAGGAGACTGCACCACTGGGTCTCACAGGGCATCTGTTACATAAGACTGCCTTACTGAGGCTGGGGGTCATAGCAGATATACTTAATACACAGAAACAAACACAAAGAGGCAGCCAAAACAGGGAAACTAAGAAACGTGCTCCAAATGAAAGAATAGGAAAATCTCCAGAAAAAGAGCTAAATGAAACAAGGCAAGTAATTTATCAGATATAGAGTTCAAAAAATGTTTACAAGGATGCTCAAGGAACTTAGTGAGAACTACAACAGCATGAAAAGAAGGATAGAAACTATAAAACCAGTCAGAAATAAAATACAATATTAAAATGCAGGATACACTAGAAGGAATAAACAATAAGTTGGATGAAGCGGAGAATGAAATCAGCAATTTATAAGACAAGGTAGCAGAAAACACTCAATCAGAGCAGCAAGAAGGAAAAACAATTTTTAAAAATGAAGATAGTTTAAGGGACCTTTGGGAAAACAAGAAGCATAACAACATCCACTTCATAGGGGCTCTGGAAGGAGAAGAGAGAGAGCAAGGAATAAAGAATTTATTTGAAGAAATAATGATCAAAAACTTCCTTAACTCAGTGAAGGAAAAAGACACACAAGTTCAGGAAGCTAGAGAGTCCCAAACCAAAGAAACCCAAAGAGGCCCACGTCAAGAGACATCAGAATTAAAATGGCAAAGGACCCAATAAGACACTTCTCCAAAGAGGACATAAAGATGCCCGATAGACATAGGAAAAAACGTTCTTTCCCAAAGTGGGATACATAATCCATCAGAGAAATGCAAATGAAGACCACAATGAGATATCACCTCACACCTGTCAGAATGACCACCATCAGCAAATCAACAAAGAACAAGTGCTGGAGAAAATGTGGAGAAAAGATTGAAAATCATCAAAGAGCCCAATTCTGCCTTTTACAATAGTATTTTATCTTGGTCTATGTCTTATTTCATTATTGAGAAATACACTCTATCACTTTCAACGCTGATTCTCATGATCTTTTTCTAAATCACTGCCGGCTTCCCCTTGTGGTAAGAACCTACAGCACACAGAACTTTTCCATGAGTCTCTCATTTGTCTCCTTTGTAGGGTGCTTTCCTTCACTAAAAAAACCAAAACAAACTTGCCACTTTGAGGGCAAGTTTTAAAATAAAAAAGGGAGAGAAAACAAAATATTAGAAGACAGTAACATAAGGTTGCAGTGACATTTAAGTTCAGAGTGATTTACAGATTGCCTTGGGAAATTTTGGAGAGTCTTATATATTATGGATTTGACTCCATAAGGAGATTAGGACCAATCCTTTAGAGATGGATCTGGCAGCCACCCAAAGAGCAAAAATTATGGAACTTGGGGCACCTTCTCTTGTTTAAGGGAGCTCCTGCAATGGAAGTTTGGGATTAACTCCACCAGACACTGTGAGCACTGGACTCCCGATGGGCCTGCTGAAGCCCAGCAGGTGTCCCCCAGACTTGCTGTACACAGGACAGCTTATCTTGGGGTGAGGATAAAAATAGAAAGAAAAAGGACATGTTTCTCTTGTGGCTGTTTACAGAACCCAACTTTTTGGTCTTCAAAGGTCTTAGCCTCATAGAGCTGTAGGTTGTTGTTTTTCATTTATTCCCCCAAAAGAATGTGGAGGAGGAAACATTACAAACACTTTCCTGCCTCAGCATTGTTTGATTTTTTAAAAAAAATTAATAAAAACAGTTCCTAGCAGCTGGTTGGAACAATTATACTCTTCACAAAAGCCTTTGCAGATGACAGTAAATGTTAAGAAAATAATTCTTTCAATTAGTGTGTGGCCAGTGCACCTGTGAACTGAAACCATCCAAGGAAACATATCCTTCAACGTCCATGAAAACAATTGAGAAATTCATCCACTTTGCCTTTTTCTACTGCCACATTCACACAGATGTTAATCCCAGGGTGCAAATGTTGAAAGGGCCACTTCTGTACAATCCCAAGAGCATGAAAAACATGAGTTCAGATCAGGAAAACTATTAATTGCCACTGTCTGCCATCAGTATCGTTTCTCTTTGTCTTTAGGGCTGCTTCTTTTTTATGCTCTTTCCCAAACTGTGGTGCATAATTCACTGATGCTTGCATAGAGTTGGCCATCAGGCATGCTGACAATTTGCCAAGCCTTTATTTCTCAAAAGCCTTGATGGAGTACTCTATGTGCATAGGATTATGCTTGGTGTTAGGATATAAACTCTTGGGATACAAGCAGGACTCCTGATTTTAGCAATGAAGTTAACTTAGTTGTGATGCAGTTCCCAACTGTCTTTATGGTGCTGGGCAAAAGACTTGTCCATTCTGGCTGTAGTTCCCTTGCTGGAAAATTACGACACTTAGATAAATGGAATTATAAGACACAGAAGAAAGAATTGAAGAAGATAGAAATAGGTGGAAGCACATACTGTGTTCATGGATAGAAAGAATTAACATTAAAATGTCCATGCTACCCAAAGCAATCTGTAGATTCAATGTAGTTCCTTTCAAGATTCCAATGATGTATTTCAGAGAACTAGAACAAATATCTCAAAAACTTATATGGGAACCACAAAAGGTCCCATGTAGCAACAGAGATCCTGAGAAAGAGGAACAAAGTGGAGGAATCACACTACCTAATATCAAAATATACTACAAGACCATAGTAATCAAAACAGCCTGGTACTGGCATAAAAACAGACAGATCAATGGAATAGAATTGAGAGCCTAGAAATAAACCCAGACCTTTATAGTCACTTAATATTCGACAGAGGAAGCAAACACACACATGGGCTAAGGGTAGTTTATTCAGTAAATGATGTTGGGAAAATTGGACAGATATGTACAGAAAAATGAAACTAGGCCACCTTCTTACCCTAGAATAAATTCAAAAAGGATCAAAGACTTAAATGTTAGACCCAAAACCATAAAAATCCTAGAAGGAAAAATAGGCAGCAAAATCTTGGGAATTGCTTGTAGCAGTATTTATCAGATATATCTCCCAAGGCAAGGGTAAAACAACCATGGGACATTTACACAATGGAATACTACTCAGCTGTAAAAAAAAAGAAGAAAATTTTACCCTTTGCAACTGTATACATGGACCTGGAGAACATTATGCTACATGAAATAAGCAAGTCAGAGAAAGACAAATGCCATATGATTTCATCTTAGAAGGAATCTAATGAACAAACTGAACTAACAAGGAAAATGGGGACAGACTCCTAGATGGAGAGCAGGACGACAGCTAGGAGGGAGTGGCAGCTAAGGGGTGGAGGGACTGAGCAAAGATGGAAAAGGACTCATGGACATGGACAGCAGTGTGGTGATTGCTGGGGGGAGGGAGGTATAAGGGAACTAAATGGTAATGGAGGGAAAAATACAACAAAAGTGAAATTAAAAAAGATCAATGAAATTGTTATTATTATAAAATAATGTAGCTATCACTTACTGTGTACTGAGTGAAGTTACCCAACACTCTCAGGCACTAAACCATTCAGCAAACACTGTACTGCAACCACGAGCCAGCAGCTTGTCACGGAACTGGTCTGCAGACAGTCCTCTGCTTCTAGGGAGCCGTCATTATAAGGGGGTGGGGAAGTGTCCGATAATAAGGAAATAACTAAGAAAGAGTAAAACAGTGTGAATGCAACCACAACTTTTGTGTTTACTATCATGGCCCAGAAAGTTACCTGTCACATCCCTACGTCTTACTGAGTTTAAATTTGGACTAAAGTAGGGAATATGACAATGATCTGAGGGTCACTTATATATGAGAACGTTGGAAGGGCCACTGGAAAGTGACATTTAGACTTACTCTTACATGACAGCATACAAAGTACAGAGAGTAGTTCAGGAAGGTGAAACAGCTAAGATACAGGCCACGCGGGTGTTTGAAAACCTGAAAGAAAGTGAATGTGAGATGGAGGGGGTGAGGGGTCCAGAGGTGACCGGAAGAGGCTGGCGTGTAGACCAGTGGCCAGACCTTAGAGGGCTTTGTAAGCCAGGGGAAGGCATCTGGATTTTATCCTGATAAAATGGAAGTCATCATAAGTTTTTAAGCATGGGAATGGTACGATCTTATGTATGGGTATTAAATGTATTAATCTGTGTATGTATAACACATACATTACAGGAGTCAAGAACTGAAGCAAAGAGATCAATTTCGGGCTATTGCTGTGGTTTAAGTGAGGGATGGTGATGGCTTGTACCAGGGTGGTTGCAACCAAGATGCAGAGGAGTGCGTATTTTTGAGAGCTGTTTTGGTGGTAGAGTTGAAAGAACCTAGCGATGATGCATTAAATGTGGGAGTGCAGGAAAGAGAGGAAGCAAGGATGATCTTTAGATTTAGAGTGTTAAGCCATTGGGCAGAGGTGGTTTTATTTACTCAGGGGACTGGGAAAAAATTTTCTGCTTTGGCTACAGTAACAGTTTGTGGCATTCGTCATGTTCCAAAGTGGCCACCATGCTCTGTGACAACGTGATCTTGCTGTTTGCCCTCCAAGAAGTGCAGCGTAATTCCCTTCCTATGAGTCTAGGTGGGCCTTATCCTGATAACCAGAAGGTTGTGGACATGATGCATGACTTCCAAGGCTAGGTCAGAGGAAGCTTTGCAGAGTAACGCAGACCTCCCAGAGCAGAATCCAGCTTCCCAAGCTTCTAGGAGCAGACACTTGATTGACGCCGCAGCTGACCTTTTCCTACCTGGGAATGACAGGAACAGGTAATCAGAGAGCTTTCCCGCAGTGGAACCCTGGGGCTGGTTAGCTCCACTCAAGCCTGTCTCCCTTGCGGTGTGGTCCTCATACCAGTACCCTTCCTCCGTCATCTGTGTGTTGCACAATCTCCAAACTGCTACAGGCACCCACCTTTTGCCACACTCACACTCAGCCCCTCAATCTCCTTAGGCAGTCCTGCCTCTGTCAATAACCCTGGCTCTGGGTCCTTAATTGTTAAGAACCTCTTCCATGTACATATTCTATACACTTTTTGCCTTAATCAAGAGCTAATGTTCCTTCTTGACATAATTTGCCTCCATCTCAGGCACAGGGCATGTCTTGGGCGCCCAGAACTTTGAGCTAAAGGTAGAGGCCCAAAAGAATCCTGTTTTTTCTGCTAGACCCTTGCCCTGGCCAACCTCCCTTCATCTCCTATCCAACCTGCACACGTGGCCAAGCCACCCCTCCTGTCCTTGGCACTGTATCTCATGACCGTCAGACCACCCCCGCATTCTTGTGGGGCCTCTCTCACAGTTTCATCTGCACCCTGACTCTTTCCCTCTTGCTAAGCAATTGCACTGAAAGTTACTTTATGTCAGCATTACTTTTTGAGTGCTGTGAGAAGCAGAAACATAGCAGTGACTAAAACTGCATAATTCTTGCCCTTGTGAAGCCTATAATCAACTTCAGGGCCAACATTCATATTGATTTCTCGCCCATACAATTTACCCAAAGCTCTTTGACAGGAGATAAAGAAAGTGTTTGGTTATAAAAACTATTAATCTTTCCCACTCAGTTTTTGCCATTATTCCAATACGCATATTTGGAACATGTGTATACCTACATAGAGTCTGTACACTCCCTGGTCCAGGCTTCTGTGGCCCTGTGGTCATTCTGCTACTTTTGGTGTTTGTCTTGCTATGCCAATATTTCAAGTACGCAGCTACTCCGGCAGTGCACTTCAGGAAATGGACCGTTGTAGCTCACCTTCCCTCCCTTTGCCACCTTTACTTAGTGCTAATGGTTGCTCAGTTCATTTAGGATGACTGATATCCCTTGCTGATCAGTATAATAATTCATTTTATGGATTATCAATGACAAAATTATCCATTTGCAAATGAAAAACAGGGCTATTATCAATGTTGTGCTGGTTTTTTTTTTTTTTTTGATAATAGGAAGTCCTCTAATTAAACTGTTTTGCAACTGGAGCCCTTTCTTTCTCTCTCTCTTATGTACAAAAGCAGATAATCCCAGGCTAAGCAGCTAAGGGTTGTTTCTAATAGTCTACAAAGTTAGAATCGGCTCCAAATAATGCTAGCTGCTAATGCTTAATATTTGCGTTGGGGGAATATAATAGACATAAAAACTTTGGGCAAATTCATGTTTTAAAGACATGGCTTATTTACTGACTTTATGGTGTTTTTTTTGTCTATCTATTTATTTATTCCCACTGAAGAAGGATGTACTCAAGTTGTACTGAAGAGCTTCATGGGCCAGGCAAAGTCTTCAAGTTGGAAGCTCCTTTCTGAGCTCCTTAGAATCAGGGCTAAAATCTGCCCTTTCCCTCTGGGAAAGCAGCCCACAGGCATTGAACAGGAAGACATCAGGGTTGGGGTCTCCCTTTGGAGGACGCCTATTTTGCGCATGCCTCGTCCATGTTAGAGAGGAACAGAGGCATGCAGGAGTGTGTTTTCTGCCTGACATGCCTCACAGTGAAGGACCTTTCTCACACCTGTCTCCACTCACCTGAGTGTCAGAGCTGGGGCTTATTCCAGGTTATTCCACTGGCGTCACGAGGGGGCTGACCAGGGGGCCAAAGATCAGTGTACTGAGAAAATCATGTGGTGCGTCTCAGTGTTTACATATGTTTCTGTGTGTTGAACATGAGTGCTCTGTATCATTGCCAGAGCATCCAGCAAAACACAAACATCTCCATGGAAAACTGTATCTCATCTTTGAAGTTTAATTCATTGTCCACAAATCCTGTGTGGGAGCTGACTAATTCTTCACATCTGAAGTTTGGGCAGTGTCCTGGGGTCTCCTCATTACTAATCCCACACTGGAAATGTCATTATTAACTGAAGACAGATTATACCACCCGAACGCCACCATGTGTCTCTCATTTAGCCTCTTGCCATAGCATCGAGATTAGAATAAATGGCCCAGTTCCTTGAAGTGTCCATGGAGAGCACCAGACCTTCCCGCTGGGTGGGAGAGGACCATCCTTGCCTTTGGAACAGAGCATGAAATGAATGACAAGCAGTTTTCAACAGGAGTAAAAATCACCTCTTTCAGACTAAATCACAAAGCTCCAATCAAGGACCTTGATGACAAGTGAAATTAAATAAAACATGAGTGATGAAACACTGTAATATGTTTACGGTGAGCTAGTCCAGACAGCTGATAATTAACTGTTGCCCAAACAGCAACTTGGCAGTAAATGGCTGTAACCAGGACATGAAGCAGTAGTTAATTGAAAGTACTAGTAAAGATCTTTGCCTCTTTTGAAGAAGCACGTGTTCTTCAGCGGGGGAAATGAGACAGGGAAATCATGGACCCTTCAAGCGCATAGGCTGCCTGTGGGTCTGGACTCTGAATCCCTGTTGGTTTTTAGCTTGCACATTCCTATCTGCCGTGGTAATGCTGTTTACACTGTGCGGCCCCAGAGCAAATGTCTCTGTGGGTTTTTTCCTGGGCTACCACCCACAGAACCTACAAAGTCTGAAAACAAATAAATGCAGATGCGCACAATTTAAATAAGTTAAAAAACATGTTTTTAGTATCAGCCTAGATTTTTACACTTAAAATAGTTTTGGTTTGAATCCTCCTCAGCTCCTATTTTTGCTGAATGTGAAGCAACCCTGTAGGGAGGAAAGACAGTATTTAGGAAAGGAAACAAATTCCTCATCTGAACTTAAAATTCACATATGAAAAGGAACCCAGATATGAAAAGGAGGCCTTGAAGATTCCCTGAGTGCTTACAGTCTGTTTTCTTATCTGTGAGATGAAGGTTGGAACAGATGAGCTGGTGGCCCCCCAGCTCTCCTGCTTTGTGAACTATTATTGGAAGAGTATTCAAAGGAGGCGTGGAAACTAAGTCCAAACACATGTGATTAAATGTGATTCAGAAGTAGGAGAAATGATCATACAAAATAACCCTTAATGCAGATTTCTCCCGTGGTCCCAGTGGTCCCGTGGTTCCCGTGGAGTGCACGTAGTGGGGGCAGAGCAGACCAGGGAGGCCAGGATTCAGGATTTAGTGTGGTTGCTGCCACACTAATCAGTGTTGGATTGTGTATGCTGCCCTCTTATATTATTTTCTGCTTTCTTCCATGCACCTCCCACCTCATAAACACCTATTCCTGTGTTATGTCCTTGTAATCTAATTTCCATTTATTTCTATAAAATATGTATCCTTTAAAGATATATAGTACATTCTCAAAATTTTACATAAAGAATATCTGCTACAAATCTCATTCTGTTTTACTTTTTTCACTTAATATATATGTTTGCACGTCCCCTTTAAGCTGTTGGCTTCTAGGAATTGCAGATTTCACAATGTAGTACTACTCCATTTTTGTCTGTAGGTTATTTCTCTAGGAGAAAAAGCAATAATTTCCTAAAATCCATGTGAATATGAAAAAAAGCATATTGTCTTGATTGTTGTTTTTTATTGTGCAAAATAAAAAATAAAAGGAAAAATATGTATATTATTGCTTCTGATCACTGAGTAGTGTTCTGTTGATTGCATATATGCTCCATTTTATTTATTCATTTACTTGTTGATGGAGCTTTTGGTAGCCTTGCTTTTCATCCATAACCCTGCAAAGAACATCTGTGTGCAGATGTGGGTTTCTGCATGAAAGTCACCACAGGACATGTACTCAGGAATAGAATTGCTGGGTGTTAGGATATGTGCATGTTCAAGTGCACTTACTGCTATGAAACTATTCACCAAAACGAGTTCAGACATCCACCTGCAGTATGATGTTTCCTATTTCCACACACCGTTGTATTAATTGACTTTATAATTCTCTATACTATTATGGGGGCAAATGGTATTTTATTGATGTTTGAATTTGCATCCCTCTGGTTACTCTTGAGATTGAGTGTCTATTACCTACTTGGCAGATACAATGCTGTGTCTCACCACACAATTCTCTTTTTTTAGATTCATGGAAAGGCCACACTTTACATCTTTCATTGCAATTATGTTCACACGAATGAGTCCTGGCCAACTGAATGTGGGTGGGAGTGTGATTGATATTAACATTTATTATTTTCTGGGGGATTAGCAAACTGGTTACTGCAGTTGCGCTCACTTTGACCTTTTTTCTCCTCCCTGCGCAAATGAGAGGGGTATGTTTGGGACAACAAGAATCCATTCTCATTCTTAACTTGAGGAATGTACTATTAGCATACATCACCATCCTCCTAACCCAGAAGTTGCTGAACCTGAGAATATAACAACATGGAATCCCTGCCTTGTCAAGTCCCAGCCAAAACTTGACATGGGAAAATTATAAGAAAATGTCATATTGGTGAAGATTTCTTCCAGCTCAGGAGGTCTTCATGGAATTGTACTAAGATTCAAAGAGAAACAAAAATAGTTAATGTCTGCCTTCAGAACGGCTGTGCTATGTATGAATCTCAAGTCGTCACTGTTGTGTAATCAGATTAATGGTTTTCAGTCTTCCTAAGAAACCACAAGTAGGATCTGGGGTGGACATTAATAAAAGCTATTATTTACAATGCTCTATCTTGTACTCTTCAGAGACAGTATCCTTGTGCTACTACAAATCAAGTTATTAGGAGTCAGGATGTGTATGGCTTTGTGCAAGAAACTGTCCCGCTTATCACCCTAGTGGGTACGCAGACTGACAGATGTCTAAACATGTTTCACTATATTAAGAATTATAATTTTATCTGCTTCTGAGAGGAGGGAATAACAGTCTTTCCTTTAAAATAACACAGTCCATTCTATTTATTTTGTTGGATACACTTCATAATCATTATCCACCACCAGGCACATTTCTTTGCTCTCACTATTTACGATGCAACACCCCGTCCCTGATCGCCCTGTTGTGCACAGCTGCCGATCATTGTTTTGTTCCTGTAGCATTTGCATTGTCTTCAGTCCCAAGCTGGGCATCAACAGAAGTACTGGAATGAATTACTAGTACATTTTTAAAAATATTTAAAAATATGTGAGTATAATTTTAGTTCTTTCCGAGAGAAATTCCACCCTACCCTCATACACATATTAAGATGAGAGTTAAAAAAACGAGTCAAATTCTTAAACTTGAGGGTTTTTTAAATTCCTCAAATGTTTACACTATGAGATGAATTCAGTTATTTACATGGTAGTCTCCAAAGTTGGATTTAACATGCCAGTGGGTTAAACAAACAATCCATTGGAGTGCAGAAAAAAATGTTAGGACTCTTACTAATCTATTTTTAGTATAAACATGAAGAAAGAAACTAGTACTTTGTTGATACGGACATTGATCCTTGCTCATTCTGCCACCTGTGTAGGGTTCCTAAGGGAAGAGGGGTCTACTTTTATTATAAAGTTGGAACCAAACCAATTCTTACCAAATGGACAGGTGGCTTTAAGTGACTCTTTTTAAGCTGCGTGGTAAGATGGAGATAACACTAACAATGCAAGTATTAGCAGCGATGACCCTGATCCCATGCTTAGCGCCCACCTCCACTCCGTCAGTCCTCTCGCAAAGGAAAACGAAGACCCGATTAATCAGATCAGACAGAAAGGTGGCAAATTTAAAACTACTGAAAAGACCATTTGAAAGGAGAATTTGTAGGCATTCGCATTAATGATGACTCTGCCATGAGCATATACTGTACCTTGAAATACTAGCTTATTGCGTGAAGCCATCACAATGAACAAAATATTTTAATATCTTAATTGTTAATTTCTTTATTATATATTAACCCTCATTATATCACTCTCTCTCATAAACACATGCATATACCTATTATAAACACACAAGTAAATATTTATATTTGAAGCTTGTGCTCAAAAATGGTTTAAGGATGCCTGATTAAAAACGTTGAGAGGTCACTTGCCTGGAGGGTAGTGTGAGTGGGGACAGGCCTTGGTTATGCTTCTCACTGCACACAGGTTAACCTTCTCCCCCAAGACTTTTTGTTTTCATGACTCCTAGCTGTTGATGATGAGCTAGTCTTACCCAGAGATTGGTATTTAACTCCTCTACAACATTCCCACAGAGTGTTTCTGACTAAAGCAGGTGCAGCTTTCCTTTTAAAAGGACTTAACATCATTTTTGTTTATTTGTTTTACTCTATGCTGAATTTATCCTCTAGAAAATAGTACTATCCTTTGGGGCCTAAATGTTTAAGATCCAGCACTATCTGGCCAGGTAGAAGAAGGCAAATCGCTCCTGCACTGGTAAGTAGCGAAGACCGAGAACTGTGGAAGTAAGGGGCTGCAGCCACATGATGCCAGTCACAAGTTAGCTTTGTTGATCGCGAAGATGGAAGACCAGAGCCAGATGTCACAGACAAGAACAGTGGCCAAGACCGTCCTTGCTCCAGCAAAAACAAGAGGAGATCCTTGATTAAAACACAGAGGGGATACATGCATTGGGATGAACCCCAAGTGTTCTATCAGACATTTCCTAGGTCATCCCAGGCTGTGGTGTCCACAGGGTAACTATGGTAGACTGAGTAAAACTGGAAGAAAGAAATGAGAGTAGTGTAAGCCAGAGGCCAGGAGCTGAGATGCTGCAGCCTAAGAAGAGAACAATAAGAAAGTGGCTATCTAGGCTTTTATCATTTTTCTAATCGCACAAATTCTTTTTATTGTTACCATCAGAGGCCTCTTTTTTTTTTTTTTCCAGTTAGGCTTGATCTTTTTTCCCCCTCACCGGAGGACATGCTTATTGATTTCAGAGAAGGGGGAGGGAGGGAGAGAGAGAGGAAAGAGAATCGTCGATCAGTTGCCTGTCATATGCACCATGACCAGGGACCAGACATGCAACTGAGGCATGTGCCCTGACTGGAAATTGAACCCATGCTTTTTCAGTTCATGTTCCAACCGAGTCACACCCTCCAGGGCTATGCCTTGGTCTTAATTGGCCACTGAGGAGCAAGAATCTGACACCTATGTAAGTCCTTGATAGATAACTTCTTGGCTGGACTCTGACCCTTGCTTTCCTTTCCCTTTGTCATCTATCCGTTGTCCCACCTGCCCAGCCAGGCATCTGTGCTGTACTATGTTAAACCTGCAGGTCACTCGGCAACAAGCTGGCATTTAAACTATAGAAAAGAATACCTAAGAGTTTCATGCTATCGCTTACAGAAAATCAGTAAGGCTTTCCCCCAGGATTGCTGGGAATATCTAGAGACTTGTTTTTGGGTTCACTCATGACTGAGCTCCTGGTTCTACTGAATCCATGCAGGTTAAGCATTTTTACTACTCTATTATGCACTAAGTATCCTCAAATACAGAAACTGAACCTCTTTTTATTTTCTTTTTCATATCACACACATCCACTTTATATGTCTTTGTGTGCATAACAGGTTGTACAGGAAGTCTGGACAAATGGAAAGATTTATATTATAGCAACACAAGCCAATTTAATATTGAGTAATAAGTTTCTGGTTCCCCAAACCCTCTAGCCTTCCCACCACGGGGACTTTCCTACCGGCTGTGCCACCTCACTGAGTGCCTCTGTCTCCTTTCCAGCTTCTGTCTCTTCAATTCCTCTGGGAAATAACCAAATTTCTCCTGATTTTGATGGACATTAATTTGGCTCTCATTAGCGTTTAAATCCCACATCCAAATTTAGTTCCTTTTAAATATGCAAACTTTGTGAAAGTTTTTAAAAACTACATGTAAGGATCTGGCTGGAAATCTTAAATCCAAGAGCCACCTTCATTTCTGATTATCTGTCACTTAGGTGTGAAGATGGGTTAAGATTTCTCAAGTTTTAATGATACACCAACATTCTGTATTTGGATTTGGTGAAATAATATACACTTAGCAAGGCGAGCCTATTTCTGCACAAGGGGACTGGGTGTGGGAGTGTCAATGGATCACTGCTGCATTCCTCCAACTAGAAAAGCAACTCAAAGTGCATAATGAAGGGTAGCATCATTTTAAACATCATTTGGCACAAGGCCTTATTCAAAGGGCAGCATATCTTTAGATGAAAAGTGCAGTTATGCAAACATACTCAAAGTGTTTGCAATAGGAAAAATTTACTCATACCCAAATGTTGTATTTCACTAATTTTGAGGTGTAAACTTTTTACCTTTTGAACTGGGATACATCTTATAACCACACTTAATCAAGCAGTGGTTGTGAAATAATTGTCAGCCTGTGGATGATCAAACTTGATCCCAGCTGTCTATGTCATTGTTATTTCCTGGACTTGTGGATACAGCTGATGTTAAAAAAGGTTGACCTTCATTGCTTTTTCAGATGTCTTATGGGTAATAACGATTACCCATGGGTTGGCATTGACATTTTTTTTATGAACATAGAAAGGCACAGAAACAGAAAAGAAATATGTAATAAAATCTATATCTAAAATGAATCTCAATATTTCTTAGAATACATAAATATTAAGTGATAAGAAAACACTGTGTCAGTTTAACTGGTGGCAGTTTTTCTCCTGAAGGGAACAGAAAATGATGATTTAACTTACATTTAATGAAATATAGTAGTAATCCTTCATATGTTTTTTCACTCAACTTTTAGGTAAAAGAAGTGAGGTGACAAAAATTTATACCAATTTTTTAGAGAAATTGGTTAGAAGTCCTTAGAAACTTTGGTGAAAAATGACATTCTATTATTGTTTCTTTCAGATTAAAGTATTATATTCTATAATATCTTTTTAAAATACTCTCTTTTTCCAGATAGCAGTTTAGCTCTTCCCTCCTCCAGAATCCCCGCCGTGGTGTGTCAGGCAGTCTCAGGGATATAGGAGGCAGTCTCAGGGATATAGGAGGCGTTCAGAAAAATGAGAGCTGACAGCTGGCATGCCACCCACTTCCCACTGAATGATGATGGCTGTTTGCTCAAGCCCTGGGGATTAAATCCCTGCATAAACTTTTGTATCAACTTTAATAAACATGACCTATAAATCGCAAGCAGACTTCAAATGATTATGATGCCCTTGAGAATTGTAAACATTGATCCATCCCAAGTGTAAGTTCATCAGAAAGCAAGACAAGGCTCTGTGCTAGTGATACATCATAACCCACCCCACTCCAGACCACCACCGCTTCCTCCTGGACTAAGACTGCTCCATTTTTAAGTGGCTGAGCATGAGTAAGAACATCAGGTGTAGTGGAGTGATTAGAGGTGTAATAAAGAGCTGAGTACCTGTTAGGTTGAGGAATTAAAATGTTACTGCTCTTCTAGCATCCCCCAAGTAAGAAATTCCAGATGGAGGCCAAGGCTGGACAGCTTCATGGATTTGCATCTATTAAGTGTTTCCTGTTTGAGGCTTCTATTGTGAAGCAGCATGGTGAATGCACTGACTCTTACGCACATCATACAGAGACTATACCTACGTGACCTCATTTCACTTCAGTGTGCTTTTCTACCCCTAAAAGCAGAAAAGAGCATCAATTTTGAGGTTGTGTCTGCTTTTTTATCCCTTGTGTTTCTCTAGCTTTGCTGTCCATGAGTCTTCAGTGAAATGGCAGAACATATTTACTTTCTGTGTTCAAACCTGTCTCATTTTTCTCCTGGAACAAGTTTCCCCGGAAACTGGATCTCTTTCTCACCGGCCCCAGTTCTGAAAGGAGTTCTGTGTATGACAGATAGACCCTATCCACTGAATTTCTTAGGCTTTCATTGATAGAACTCAGCTGGCAAGATTACATGTTGATATCTTTGAATGGCAAATATGTTTTTTTCCCTCGGCTAAAACTAGGAGGAGACTAAAACAGCAAGAACTCTGTTATGAAGTATGTCAGAATAACTCATTCATATGCTAATTTAGCTTTTTTCTCCCTATATTTCCCCTCTCACTGCCACTTTCCCAATGAATATTTTGTTGCTGAGAGCAAATTTGTTTGTAGTCATCGGCTCTTCCTGTCTTCTGGAAACACCTGAACTCATAGAAGGAATTATACTGAATGTTTCTAAAGAGAAGGAAAGGGAAAGGAAGGGAAGGGATGCCCAAGGTAGAAAGTTGCTTGGGAAAGACAAAGAAGTATGCAGTTACTTCAACAACTCAGGAATTTTGACCCAGATATATCTCAGGGGAAATGGCAGAAACTTGGCGAGAAATGTGGATCCCAGGCATGGAGGGAAAGTCCTGAAAAACATTCCTGTGCCCTGTACATGGGCCATCAACAAGTAGTCCCCAGACTTTAGGGGGGCACACAGTCCTGGACAGCTGAGGTTATCCATGATGGCAATGAACTGAGACTAGACACCCTTCCCCATCTTCTGAGTATCAGTTAGGCCTCCAGATTCTCGTGAGATTATTAAGAAAGGGGAAGGAGAGCCAAGAATGACCAAGTCTTACCTTCCCACCAGCTTGGCCAAATGGAAATTTCGTATTACTTAATTAAAGAAAACCTAAAGAAATATAATGTTTCTTAGTAATATTTGAGTTGTATAACAACATACTTCTTGGTATCTATGAATTTTTGTATTCAGTTAAATTCCTAATGCTGGGCTTTGAACCATGGAAATATTACCTGTGTTGTACACCTATTAGAAGGTCTTAATTTTAAAGGACTCAGGACTAATTTCTTAATCTCCTGTCCAAATAAATAATTGCATGACATATCCAACAATTAGCCTGATCATTGTTCCCCCAGAAAGACTTTTTCTCATTCAATTGGATGGTGAAATTGGGTGGGCATCATTAAATTTGCAGATGATAACAATTTTAGAAAGCAGCATCTGGCAAAAGATATAACACCCAAACAGTATAAACTGGAAAAGGGGCAGGAAGACTTCAAAATAAACTGGATGTGAAAGAGAATCAGCATAGAAGAGAAAGGGAGAGAGCGATGGAAAACAAGAATCTTTCTCAGGACAGGCTGTGTGAACAGAAAACGGGCAACACTTGGTTCCAGTGTAGTTAGGGCAGAAAACAGTCTGAAGTTACGATGACTTCGCAATGAGTAACTGCTGCTATCAAAGCAAGAATAGTACTCCAAGTGATTTATCCGAGGTAGCCCTGTTCATGCCTTCATTTATTTATTCTCTCAGAGACAGACTAGAAAGAGGGTGGTCAAGAATACAGACAGCTCTTGGAGTCACACTGCCAGGATTTGAATCCCAACTTAGGTATTTATTACCTATGTCACCGTTGGCTGGTTTCTTAACCTCTCTTTTTTCATTCATGAAATGGAAACCAATATAACACTTATGCTACTGGGTTGTTGTAAGTTTCCATGGAGTTAATATTTGTAAAACCCACAGAACAGCTTCCTGTTGAGTGAGCACTATGTAAGTATGTGTTAGATTAAATACATTCACTCAAGATTTGTTTCTATTAGGTTTCAATCACATCTCTGGGTACCATAATGATGCCAAAATGTGTAGCACATGGCCCTTGTCCTCAAAGACTTCATGGCTTCACAGAGGAAAAACTGACGCTGTACACGAATCAGAAACTACTCCTTTAAAAGAGCTTGGAAAGTCGCTCAGCAGAGGCCAAAAGTCATTGATGGATAAGATTTGTCCCACAGGTCCTCCAGGGTGACAATGCAGACAGGCTTCTGGTTTAGTCTGGAATGTAAGAAATAGAAACTTTTCTTCATGACTGGCAACTCTCCATTGACGTGGATATTGGAAATAAAAGAAAGTAAACTCAGCTTATTTCATGAGGATTTTAAGCTGGGGAAGGAGAGTTTCCTGGCAGAGGGAATGGCCACATGTAAGAACGTGTGAAATCCAGGGGAAGGCCTTGAGCAGGAAGAGGCTGCCGCCCAGGGTCCTGCCCAGGCAGCAGTGGAGCAACAGAAAACGCAGGACACTTCCGTTTTCATATCATTACCGTGAACTTGATGTCATCAGTTCATTTACGGGTCTCAAACAATCGTATCAATTACAAAATTTGGAGCAGAGTACAAGTTTTTATATTTTTAACTTCAGATACATTTTCTTGGCTATCAGGTAGTATTTTAATGCCATTTTTATACTTTTTTTTTTTTTTTTACTGTGAACATATACGTAATATCTTCTTGGGCAACATCACCTCCATTTTCTCTCTGGATGGACTGAGACCATATGAGCTGAGGTGAACTCAAACTAATCATTACTGGAGGATACGGCTGCCTCCAATTTAGGTGAAACAATCTCCCTACCACTCTTCACAGAAAAACAGAGGTTTACCTCCTGCCTCTGTATAATACACTTATTTTTTAAAGCAACAGCAGAAAGTTGCTAGAATAAAACCTTTATGCTGCACTCACACTATTCAATTTTATGCAGAGTAGCAAGGAGGGAAGAGTCTTAGAAGCAGAGAGAGAAGGATTTAGACGAGAACACAAATGAAAAACACCACTGCTGTAAGTGATTTCCACTGGAATAAAGATAAAGATAGATAAATAACTAAACGAAAGTCTAACAATAGCCAAACAAATTATAATAGGGGAGTGTTTTAAAACAAACAAAAAAGATGATAAGAGCCCTGGCTGGTGTAGCTCAGTGGATTGAGCGCGGGCTGGGAACCAGAGGGTCCCGGTTCGATTCCCAGTGGGGGGACATGCCTGGGTTGCAGGCCAGGTCCCCAGTGAGGACCAATTGAGAGGCAACCATACATTGCTTTCTCCCTCCCTTCTCTCTCTGAAAATAAATAAAATCTTTAAAAAAAAAAGATGATAAGATAAATAAGAAAAAATTTAAACATCAAAAATATTTATAAGATGTGTTTTGTAATAAAAATGAAAATTACAGAAATACCTCCCTTTTCAGAAATATTAATAATCACTGAGAGATGACTACTGGGAAGGGAAGTAGTGCAGGAATATCTGGGATTTACTTGGTGCTGGACTTAATTCTCTGATGCAGAAATAGATGGCCGGTTCTATTTTCATGAGCAACCCGAATACCACGGGTTTGTTGGGTTTGCTTTCCCCAGGAAGCCAGCAGCCAACTTAATTGCATCAGTCATTAAGGTGAACTTTCAACTGCCTGTGGCAAATTACCCTGCTTGTGCCCCCTGTAGATACACTGGGATTTTATTGCTGGGGCCACCCGGAACGAGGCAAGACCTTTATGGTTTATCTCCCAGCCAAGCAGGGATCAGCCAGCGTAGTGAGGCAGGCTTTTGTCAGCACCCACAGAGCAGGGGCGTCCCAGGTCCTGTGCAGCTCCACCCAGCTGTGCTCCTCCTTGTCAAACAAGAAGCCTCCTAAATTCACATTCTGAAGTCTCCAGGAAATCCAGAATAGCACGGGTAGGAGATTTTTCAGAGCTGAGAAGGTAGGACTTGGAGGTGGGAGTTAGCGTGACCTGACCTAGCATGCTGAATTAAGCTAAGACTGGGAGTTGAAAGTTGTAATGAAATGGTGTTGAACCATCTATCTCTGCGAGCAGATTTCTTGGATCTCATTTTGTAATGCCCAGTGCATATCTCCACATCTTTCTGGAGCCTGTTATGGACTGAACGTTTGTGTCTCTCTCAGGTGCGTAGGTGGAAGCCCTAACCCCTCAGGTGACTCTATTCAGACATAGGGTTAAATGAGATCTTAAGGGTGGGCTCCTAATCTAATAGGACTGATAGCGTTAAAAGAGGGAGAGAGAGATCTCTCTGCCATCTGAGGACCGGAGTGAAGGGTGCCATCTATAGCCAGGAAGAGAACCTTTGTCAGAGCCTGACACCCTAAGCTTGGACTTCCAATTTACAAACTGTGAGAGAATAAATTTCTACCGCTTAAACTATCCAGTCTGTGGTATATTGTTATGGTAATCTGGTCAGACTAAGACAGAGCCAGACTACCTAGCTCCAAATTTTAGCCCTGAAACAGGCTAGCTATGTGACACTAGTCAACTTGCTTCCCTTCTCTGACTTTGTTTTTTATCTGCAGAGTGAGAGTAATAGTGATTGTTTATTAAAGTGTTGTGAGGGGCCGAGGAGCGGAGTGATCACCCAACAGTATCCCAGGAAGATTGACGACCAGGATTGCACATAAAACTGAAAGATCAGCCGGTAGGGAGACTGCTTCGGAGGGAAGGGGTCCCTCGGGTCTCATGGGGAGTGGGGAGGTCTGCGGATCCAGTAGCAGCAGCTTCCCGGTTTGCTCCAGGATCCGTGGGAGGGAGCAGGATTGGGGTGAGTTGCCAAAGCAGACGCGTGCGTCTGTTGGAAGAGCCTTGGTCCCCAGAAGTCCGGAAGTTGGTGTGTATGTGGGGACTGATCTGCAGAGGCTTGCGATCCCAGTGGGAGGAATAGGAGACTGAACTGAAAGGGAAACCCAGGTCCGGAGCTCCAGGATCGGGTGCGCACCCGGCGGAGCCAGTCGGGGGCGGCTGGCGTTGGTGCCCGACCGGGCGCCCAGGCCTGTGGCTTGCAAGCCCCGAATCCAGAGACATAAGCGATCGGTGAATGCAGGGGCGCGGAGTTCACTCCTGGAGGGCCTGAGATACAACCCAGACCTGCGGTGCAGAGTCCCTCCGTGGGGGAGAAACAGAGGAGCTACATCGAGCCCCAGTGAGGGGAGACACAGACCTCATAAACTCTGACTCAGGATGGGGGTCAGGCGGCCCAGAGGAGGTGCTGCAAACTCCCGGCAACTCGGCTGGAGGTGGGACGGCAGCTGAGAGTGCAGCCCAGGAAGACAGCAGGAGAAGTCTGATATCTTCCCAGCCTGACGCTGTTGAAGCCAGCCAAAAAGTCTTTTTTTTTCTTTCTTTTGTTTTCTCTTAGTTTCTTTGTTTGTTTTTCCCCACCCTCCTTCCTATCTGTCCCTCTATATTTTTTTTACTCCTTCTACCTTCCCTTCATTTGGTATTCCTAGTTTTCTCTTCCTTTTATTTCCTATTTATATTATTTTTTATTTTATGTTATTTTCAAATTATTTTTTCTTTATCTTTCTTTTCCCTTTTCTTTTGCTTTCTTTTCCTTCTTTTTCTCCCTTCCCCTCTCTTCTTTATCAACAGGTGAGACATTAAAACCTGGAATTGTGAAGAGAATAGAGTGGGACCCAGACAAGAGTCAGCCCAAAAAACAGAGACGGTGACACAAAATTAACGTCGCTGCTTCAGAGAACTTGACAGATCAATTTAAGAACCAGAGGCTAGCAAGAAGAATCCCACAAACAATGGGAAGACAAAGAAACAATCCCCAAATGAAAGGAAAGGAGGAAGCCACAGAAAGAATGATAAATGAAACAGAGGCAAGCCAACTATCAGATATTGAGTTCAAAGCGTATGTTATCAGGCAGCTCAAGAAACTCGAGAAGCTTGATGAACTCACAGAAAACTACCAGAAACTACAGGGAAACTATAATGAACTCACTGAAAACTATGTCAACATGAAAAAAGAAATAGAAACTATTCACAAGGGCCAAGAGGAAATGAAGAATACAATATCTGAACTGAAGAAAACAACAGAAGGAATCAAAAGCAGGTTTGATGAGGCAGAGGATCAGATCAGTGAGCTGGAGGACAAGGTTGAAAAAAGCACCCAAAAAGAGCAAGAACAGGAAAAGAGGCTCAGAAAGAATGAAGAGGTATTAAGGGAAATGCAGGACAACATGAAACGTAACAATATTCGTATAATAAGGATACCAGAAGAAGAGGAAGAGCAGCAAGGGATGGAAAACCTGTTCAAAAAAGTAATGATGGAAAACTTCCCTAATCTGATGAGAGAAAAAGCCACACAAATCCAGGAAATACAGAGAGTCCCTATCAAAAGGAACCCTAACAGGCCCACTTCAAGACACATCATCATTAAAATGGCAAAATTCCAAGACAAAGAGAGAATCCTAAAGGCAGCAAGGCAGAAGCAGGAAGTAACATACAAGGGAACTCCAATAAGGTTAGCAGCTGACTTCTCAATGGAAACACTCCAAGCCAGAAGGGAATGGCAAGAAATATTCCAAGTAATGAGAACCAGAGGCCTGCAACCAAGACTACTCTACCCAGCAAGGCTCTCAATCAAGATAGATGGCCAAATAAGGAGCTTCCCAGACAAAAGAAGTCTAAAGGAATACACCTCCACCAAACCAGCTCTGCAAGAGATCCTAAAGGGACTGATTTAAGGGAAGGAAGAGAAAGAGAGAGAGTGAGGAACACAAAAAAATGGCAATAAATAAGTACCTATCAATAATAACCTTAAACGTAAATGGATAAAATGCTCTAATTAAAAGACATAGAATAGCGGAATGGATAAGAAAGCATGACCCACACATATGCTGCCTACAAGAGACCCACCTCAGGACAAAAGACTTACACAGACTGAAAGTGAAGGGCTGGAAACAAATTTTCCAAGCAAATGGACAAGAAAAAAGAGCTGGGGTAGCAATACTCATATCAGACAAAATAGACTTCCAAAAAAGGGCCATCAAGAGAGATCCAGAAGGACACTTTATAATACTCAAGGGAAGAATCCACCAAGAAGACATAAATATTGTAAATATATATGCACCCAACACAGGAGCACCCAAATACATAAAGAAAATCTTGGAGGACTTCA
>PVJI01006938.1:0-82127 GCA_004026765.1 Micronycteris hirsuta | reverse complement strand
CACTTAGCATAATGCTCTCCAGTTCCATCCATGCTGTTGCAAAAGGTATAAGCTCCTTCTTCCTCTCTGCTGCGTAGAATTCCATTGTGTAAATGTACCATAGTTTCTTGATCCATTCATTTGTAGATGGGCACTTAGGTTGTTTCCAGCACTTGGCTATTGTGAATTGTGCTGCTATGAACATAGGAGTGCAAAGGTTATTTTGAATTGGTTTTTCAGGATTCTTAGGGTATATTCCCAGTAGTGGAATTGCTGGGTCAAAAGGCAATTCCATTTTCATTTTTCTGAGGAAGTTCCATACTGTTTTCCACAGTGGCTGCACCAGTCTGCATTCCCACCAACAGTGCAGTAGGGTTCAGAAATTGGGATTTTTTTAAAAAACAACAGTGTGGATGGACCTGGAGAACATTATACTAAGTGAAATAAGCCAGTCAGAGAAAGACAAGTACCATATGATTTCATTCATATATGGAATCTAATAAACAAACTGAACTAACAAGCAAAATAGAGAGACTCATAGAGAGCAGGCTGACAGCTCTTGGGGGGGGGGTGTTAAAGGTGGAGGGATTGAGCGAAACGGTAAAAGGAATCGTGGACGTGGGTAACAGTGTGGTGGTTGCAGGGGGGAGGGGAGTATAAGCAGGACAAATGGTAATGGAAAAAATACAACAAATAAATTTTAAAAAACAATGTAAAAATAAACAGTATGACTTGAGCATAAAAAGTGTAAAGCAGTTATATGGGGAATTTGCTGACATCATTATTTTATTAGCAAACTTTCAGGAAAGCATGCTATAAATCTTAATTTTTTAAACTGATTTTTTTGGCTTGCTATATATTTAAAACTCAAGTTTTATGATTCTTATATGAGTTCTATTGTTTTGTCCTAATTATTTTGTTGAGAAAAATGTCAAAAATGAAAAAGATAGGATTGCAGAATGATTATAATTCTAAGCCATACCTTGTTTAGAAAAGTGTTTTATGTGTTGGATTGTAGGAGTACTGTGATACGGTCCAGTTAGACTCCGGGGTCGATTACCGGAAAAGGGGACTTCCTGCCGCAGGAAAACTCTACTACCTGTAAGTTTGTTCTTTTTTAAATTTTAATCTTCTGAGTTTACTATCTAATAATAATCGGGAAAGGATGAGAAACATAAGCAGGGTGATTAATTATTAGATTATGAAAGGCTAGTTTTGAACCCTGTGATTTTTAAAATACAAAATAATATTAACTTCTTTAAACTGCATTTTTTGCCATCCGCATTTGTCTGATTTATAATGTGTGATTGGATGAGCCCTAATTAGCTTTTTGGGGAGGAGTGATGACAGATGGTTAGAAAGTAATGAGTCTGCTCTCATAAGACATTCTAGTAATAAGAAAATATCTTTATTGTGCTAAAGTAATTAATTATTTGTACACATCTTCTGACAAATGTTCCATTTCTGCTCCCCAAAAATAGTTGTTTTATTTTGTCAGACAATCTGTTTGTATTTATCATTGTTGATTGACTTCCATACATAACTATGTAAAATATATATACACAAATACAAGTGGATACATTTTGTCTTTTAAAGGCTAAAACGGTCCTGAGTGGACCAATTTATAAATAATACATGTCTTCAGCACGTGGAGTTAATGCCGGAAAACAACTATGGTTTGTAAAACGTAGTTTGTCAGAGCCTGAGAAGGAAGAAGCGCTTTGCAGTGCACTGCAGTTCTGTGTGTGCGCCAGTGTCTGGCGCGTCATGGCTTCCCAGCAAATGGGTCTGAGGCAGCAATTTTCAACCTTTTTCATCTCATGACACACATAAACTAATTACTAAAGTTCTGTGGCACACCAAAACAAATTTTTTTTTTGCTGATCTGACAAAAGAATAGGTATAATTTAATTCATTCACACCAGACGGCTCTTGTTATATTGGTTCTCACTTATTTATTTGACAGTCCAAGGGAGAAGAGGTCAGTGCCCCTGACTAAATAGTCAGGCATCTCACATTTTTAAAACCCTAGCAGCACATCAGTTGAAAATTGCTGGTCTAAGGGTGAATTGGGATTTAACTCTAAGGCGTGTTTCTGCTCATTTAAATTTTGATGACAATGAGTATATGAGAGGTTCATAAAAGTTCTTGTCTCCGCCACCTTGTAAGCAGAAGTACCTTACTGTTTTTGAAGCAGAAATTAGCTAGAAAAATCACATAATTAAAATTGCATACTTTACAGTGTACCGAGGGGACTATTTCAGTTTATTATTCAGATTCTGATGATTATTTATAGGAGGTTCTTCATCTGCTCTTAAGTACTTTGTCTTTAAAGTACTTTATAATTTTAAAAAACCCTTACGGCACTTTTTTCTGCTTTAACATAGACTCCCCCCAACCTCCCAGTTTCTTTTATGTTTGTATTTTCTGGACATTTTATTTTTTTAATATTCATAGACTCCTGATTCTCAGCTACTTATTTCTTGATATTCCAGATGTATAGTACTTAGAAATTAATTTATTATTATTATTCTCTTTATTCTTCAAAGAGTGTAATCCTTGTTCCCTGTTTTCTCGTGAAGTGTACCCACATGTGGAAGAATTCAGACATTTTTCTAATGGGAAGCTCCCTAAGTAAGGATGGTAGTCCGGGTCTAGAGCATGGTCCTTGTTTCCTAGTGCTGGAGAGGTCTCGGTGGGATTTACGGGAGCTGGAAAGGCTGCTTTTGCTCGGAGTGTAGACATTTTCTCTTTGTCCTGCCTTTGTTACCCATTCGTCTTCCTGATAAAAGTAATGCAGTTCTAACACAGTGAAACTCAGGTTGTGCTCACAACATGCACTGGACGGAAACAAACTGACAACATCTGAGTCCATGAAACGAGAATCTACACAGGATTCCATGAAACTCTGGAACAGCTTTCTTAAAATATATATGAATTCATTTAATCCTCAAGGAAGGTAGATTTGGTCACAAATTTAACCCCAAAAGGGCTTTCACCCTAGTCTGGTAACCAAGAAGAGAGAGCCTGGGGCACACTTCAGTCAAAAGGGTAAGGCAGATATGTGTCCCTACGGAGAATTAGGAATTAAAATAAGTCATCTCAGAAGTGTGAGTAATATTAGATATCAGGAAAGGGTGCTAGGGATATAATTCATTGTTTTATATGGGTCCTTGGATAGAAAAGAACTTCTTTTATGACAGAGTGAAAGAAAATTTCTTGGGTTTATATATTAATTTCTGATCTAATTTGATTTCTTTTTACCTTGTTCTTACAGGAAAACATTAATTTTTCCCCATAACAGATTTTAGTGTGCCATGCTATATATTTCCCCATTAAAACGTGTGTTTATTTTATTACCCTCTGCTTAAATTCTGGAATTGGCTCCTGAATATGCAAGTCCAGACTACCCCCATGTCAATTTCACTAGCACACCAGCAGCCTAAAAAGAAAAACTTTCTAGCTTCCCTCTGAGGGAACATCAGGTACTATCTCAGAATTTCATATAAGCAAAATCCCATATATGATCTTTAACTAAATAGAAATATTCATAGACTCAGTATTTTATTAGTCTAATTTTCCAAAACCAATTAAAAATGTCACCAAACACAATTCGAATATCCATGATTACCATAGATTTTGAAAAAAACTACCCAAAAGTTGATATGGAAAAATTTCTATGGTTTATAACATTGTCTGGTTTACACAAGGCATTGTATGTTTGTTTCTAATCTACTGCATTTTTTGGACTGTAAGATGCACTGTTTTCCTCCGTCTTATTGTCTGAATGTAGCTTACCTGGCTGTTTACATTTACATTGGTGAAATATTATGTTATTTATGTTATTAAATATTTCACCACATTTTTTGCTTCAAAAATTTTTTTCCTATTTTCCTCCTCTAAAACTAGGTGCGTCTTATGGTCCAATGTGTCTTACAGTTCAAAAAATATGGTGTTTCATTTGTAGTTTTACATCTCATTAAATTTAGCAATCCCTGGGTACCTTTATAAATAAGTTGCAGGTGGTTTTTAGACCATCCCAAGAATTTTTCAAACTCATATAAAACAATCTCAGAGAATTTAAATTAGCACATTACAAACCACTGAGAGCTTGGGGGCAGATATCCAAACTTTTACATAGATTAAAGTTCCCCATAGCTGACCAGTTTTCATTCGACTGTAACCCCGTGGTCTTCCCAGAGATGAGCACAGACCACTTGCTTGCTGGTTGCTTGGTGGATTGGGCTCTGTAAGAGAGACCCCTATGTGTGGAATATAGTTTGCCTAAGTCCAAACAGGTCAACAGAACACTGGGCTTCCTTTTCCATTGGATGGGGGCTTGGGCCAGTAATTTGTTTTGAACTGCCTGGTGTTTGCCACAAATAGCCTCACCCATGCCTTCCAGAAAATATAACTGCTTCATACTAGCTCTCTGCCTGGGGGCTAGTGGCACTAGAGGCTATTATTTTACATATCAATACGCATCTTCCTCAGACAAGGGAACACCAGTGCTGCTGGACGCATGGGATTTGCCCCAGGCCATTTTCCTCGTCACTTCTGTGAAGGTTATGGTTTCCTGGGAAGAGGAGGTCAGGTCACTTTGGACTCACCCTTTATCTCTGTCACTTTTCATTTTCTTTTGTCATTCAGGAGCGGAGTTACACAGCTTCCTTTTCTACTAAGTCTGTTGAAGGAACTGCGGGTGGGGATGGGGAGAGGGGTCCTGTGTAAACACTCTTATCGTACTCGTACAAGCTCCTCACCTTTAGCGTAGCCTCAGATAGCGTGCCTCAGATAGCGTGTTACGATGGTTCCCTTCTTGCTCCCTACTCCCATTGAGATGGGGATGGTAAGTTTTGCTGAGGGCTTAGCTGGATGCCTGCATAGGCAGTGAATTGTGTTATAGGAGAGGAACCGAAGTTTGGGGAATGTCCTATTTTCTAGTCAGAAGTAAGCAAGCTTGCTTTGTATTTCAAGGTAGACATTGCCTCATCCTATAAGGTTTTTTACTACAAACACAACCTGAGACATGGTTAGATGCATTCTTGGCAGACTCAGCAAGATGCGTAGGTGAGAAAGAGTCCCGTGGAGGACCATTTCTCCCAGCAGAGTACACTTGACAGTCTTTTAACCTTAAAGAAGCCAGGCTTTCTTCCTTTATTTCATTTATCTCCCAGTAACTGAAGTCATCTACCACTTCAACAAAATTACATCCTCACACATTTTTCAGTTAAATTGTCTCAAGGCTATTTCAATTCCATGTATATGGGGACTGTGCATCCTCCTGAAAATGATGAAAAATATGTTACAACTTTTCAGACACAGCCCCCAAGTTCACATATATTTTACCTGGCTAATAGAGTAGACTTTTATCCATCTTTAGAACACATTTAAAAAAAGAAGTTTCTCCTTAAATACTTTTACCAATTTTTCTTGTTTTTCTTTTAGCAATTATTCATGTCTCAAGTATTGTCAATATTGCACTTGGGAAACAACTGTTCCAAATAGGAAATCATTCCTGAGAATATATCTTTGAACCATTAAAAAACATTTGTTGGCAAACACACAAAGCTTCAAAGTATGGCTCTGCTTTAGAAGGTCTGTGAAAACACAGGCTGGAGCTCATACAAGTTAAAATGTACTTCCCACAATTAAAAACATGTTGTTTCTTGTCTGTGATCTTCCCTACACACACTCTTCCACTCTCAACCGAGAGAAACAGATCAATGAAAATTTAAGACATTTCTTAGCCCAATTGTTACATCTTCTTCTACCTTAAACTTTGGCAGAGATCTGTCTTCTGCCTGGAATGTTGCCATCTTCTGGTTCAGCAGAGTCCCATTCCAGGGGTTTCTGACCCAGACATTGGAATCTATAGTTTGAGTCTTAGTTTTTCTTACCAGTTAGAGTACCAGCTCCATCATTTCCTGTTTTATTTCCCACTGAAGAACCTCTGAAACATCTGCCACTAGAAGCAACTTGACAATTAAGTCAGGAAATGCCCCCATCCTTTTAGACTGTAATTTGTTTTAGTTCCATGTACTAAACCAGGGGTGTCCTACCCGCTGCTAGTGGACTGCATGCAGCCCAGGATGGCTAGGAATGCAGCTCAATACATCGTAAATTTACTTAAAACATTAGTTTTATTACTAAGTTTTATACTAACTTTTATTACTTAGATATGTACATTTTCTATATTAATGATCACAAATTTGGGACCTGCTTGACAATTTTAAAAGATTATCAAAAGGGCCGCTGCAAAATTAGGGTTATTATGTGAGGACTTTTTTGCTTATCTGTGCTGGCAGATATCATGAAAATTAAGCACCGACCTTTTTTTGCTCATCGGTTTTCGTTAGTGTTTGTGTATTTAATGTGTGGCCCAAGACAACTCTTCTTCCAGCGTGGGCCAGAGACACTGAAAGGTTAGACACCCTGTGCTAGACCCTCCATAGCCCGTAGCAGGCTGCATACGTACCCCAGTGAAATAACTTATTTCTCATTGTCTATAAAACAGTTTTCTATGAACTTAAGCTACCTATGGCCTGCCATGCTCTTTTCCCCTTCAGGTCCCTGAATTTTCTCATGTATCTTTTAGAGTCTTCTATATTCATAGCTAGCATTCCTATTTCTGACACTAATTTGCATGGTGTCACAATCGGAGCAGTGATGGCATTGAAAGAGAAATACCACAGTTAAAGGATACACAATTTATTTAGCAGCAGAGGATACAGTGTCCATATAGAGTCAGTCGCATAAACAGAAGACAGCATAGCATATCGTCACCTAAAGTTGTTTTTCTAGCCCATGACTGTTCATTAGCTGACAAAGAGAGAAGGACAGGGATCCCATCAGGTCACCTTTGCATTCTTGGGCGGTAGAGTTGGGGAGAGTAGCTATGTGCCTGCCTGCTCGCTAGGTTCCATTTCCAGGTGCAAAGCCTAGGACATGCCTGACTGCTTACTGTCAGTCAGTGCGCACCTAAGGTCAGTTTACCATCCTTCATCACGACTAGACTAGGCCTTCCTGAAGTCAGTTCCTCAGAGGGCAAGGGACAGAATTTCTGACTCTGGCAATTAGAGACACTGTCTGGTTTCGTGAGGTTCAAGCAGTTGATCTGGCCAGTTTTTCAGTCTGGGAAAGGGAGGAAGACTATTGAGGGCATTTTGATGTTTACAGATTAAATTTTATTCCTTCTTAGCATTATGATGCTGAACATATAGGTTTACTCACTTAAGAGATGATGATATTCATAAACTAAAATATTTACTGATAAAATAATATGGTGTCTGAATGTGCTTTAGAATAATCCAGTGTGGGGGAGTTAAGGGAAGGCGTAGGTGAAAAAAGACTGGATGTGTGTTCAGTGGGTGATTATTACATAGGCTTTATTATACTGTTGTCTCTACATAGATTTTATGTGTGAAACTTTTCATAATCATAATCTTTACAGGTATGAAATCCTCTATTTTTTCGGTCATGCTGGTGAGAGTTTTATTGATACTATTGATTTTCTCAAAGAAACAACTTTGGTTTTATTGATTTTCTCTATTGCTTTCTGTTTTCTATTTTATTGAATTCTACACACTTTATTATTTACTTTCTTCTTAGTTTGGATTTAATTTGCTCTTCTTTTTCTAGTTTTTAAAGATAGAAACCCAAGTCTTTGATTTTTAAACATTTCCTCTCTTCTTACATAAGCATCTTAATGTTATAAATATTCTTTTAAATACTGCTTTCGTTGCATCTCATACATTTTAATATGTCATGTTTCCCCTTGTGATTTATTCTGTGACCCTGGGTTATTTAGAAGTGTGTTGTTTAGCTTCCAAACATTTGGTGATTTTTCTATGCATCTTTTGTTTACCATCCCCAGATTAATTCATTGTGATCAGAGAACCATAATAACATATTTTATAGTTTGAATCTTTTAAGTTTATTGAGGCTTGTTATATGGCCCAGAATCTGATGTATCTTGGAACATGTTTCTTGGACTCTTGAAAAGAATGCATATTCTGCTGTTGTTGGTAGAATGTTCTTTAAATGTTATTTGGGTCATGCTGGTTGATAGTGTTGTTCAAGTTTCCTGTACTCTTACTGATTTTTCCTCTGTATTTTCTGTCAATTGTTCAGATACAGGTGTTGAAATTTCTGGTTTTGTCTATTCTCTCTGTGTGTAGTTCATTTTAGTACTCTGCCTTGCAAATTCTGGCTGTTAGAGCCTCCCCACATTCTGAATCCTCTTTGGTGATCTCACAGAGGCCATTGGGATCTGTTGGGTTCCCAGAAGCCTAGAAACTCTCACCAGACAGTAAACGGGGGCTCACCTCATTTGTTTTCCTTCCCTCAGGGACCACTGCCCTGTGCTTTCTGATGCCCAGTACCTGAAAACCATTGTTTCATAAACCTTAGAGAGTCTGTAGTTGTTTAAGAAAGGAGGGTAAATCTGGGCCCTGTTGCTTCAGCATGGCCTAGAGTAGAAGTCTCCAATCCATTAGCTTGAAAACTGGTAAGTAAAAAGAAAGAATCAAGTGGCTTTTTCTGCCTGTTTTAAAGGAACTAATCCTTAGTGTAACAAAAAATGATGGGGAATATGTGTAGAAGTTTTATAGATAACAAATGAGAAAAGAATGAGAGAATTTGAATAGTCAAGAATATCACCATTTTGAAAACCCTTCATAATTTGAATCTAGTTAATGATCATAAGTTCTATAATAATTCCAGCAGAGATGGAATGTGAATTTGATTAATTTATAGGAAATATCAGGGGCAGTGGAATATGTTAAATGACATTAGAGGAATATATTAATAAAAATGTAGACTATATTTTTTAAAATTACATAAATAAATTGCTTCTTTAACAATGAACAAGAAAAAAGAGAGAGAGAGAGGGAACCTAGAGTTTAAAGGAGACTTAAAGATCATGTAAACCTTTTCCCCTAAGTGGCCTAAGGTGTCCTCTGAAAATGGTTTGTTGTTCACTTGACCCAGAAAACCCTACAAAATCATGCAGGTTCAAATCTTTGTGTGCACTTTAAGAACATCGTGAAACTGCCCAGGCAATCAAGCTTATGCATATCCAAAAAGCCACCAAGTATCTGAAGGATGTCACTTTACAGAAGCAATGTGTCCTATTCTGTCGTTACAATGATGGAGTCTATAGGTGATCCCAGGCCAAACCGAGCAGCTGGATACAACCTTGGCAGCCCCAAAAGAGTGCTGAGTTTTGCTGCCCTTGCTTAAAAATGCAGACTAATGATGAACTTAGGGTTTAAATGTAGATCCTCTGGTTACTGAGCACGTCCAGGTGAACAGAGCTCCCAAGATGCGGCACAGAACTTAGAGCCCATGGGCGGATGAACCTGTATTTGAGCTCTCACGGCCACATGGAGATGGTCCTGGAAAAGAGCAGATTGTTCCTAAACCAGAAGAGGAGCTTGCACAGAAGAAAAAGATAGTACAGAAGAAACTGAAGAAACAAAAACCTTACGGCCCCCGGGGCCAAATTCAGCATGAAGTAAATGCTAATAAAAGTTAAGGGAAAAAAAGAACATATGAACAAATTGCCGTATGTAGAACTTGTTTGGATCCTGAATCAAACAAATTATAAGAACAGAAACAAAAACTATGGAAGAATCAGAGAAATGCAAACTCTAACTGGATATGTCATGACATTGGAGAATTATTGTTAACTTTGTAAGGTGTGATAGATATTTTTTTAATTTTTAACAGCTTTATTGAGGTATAATTCACATGCCATATAATTCTCCATTTAAAGAGTATAATTAAATGACTTAGTATATTCACAGAATGGTGCAACCACTCCCACAATTCATTTTAAAACATTTTTATCACCCACAAAAGAAACTCTACATCCCTTAGCCATCACTTTCTTCTCCCACATCCACCCCTGTCCCCCAGCCAGCTCAGGCAATCTACTGTTCTCCTTTCTGTCTCTGTAGATTTGCCTATTCTGCATATTTCATACAAATGGAATTACAGTGAGATGTGGTCCTTTGTGATGAACTTCTTTCACTTAACATACTGTTTTTAGGATTCATCCATGTTGTAGTAGGTATCAGTACTTCATTCCTTTTTATTGTATTCCGTTGTATAGATATACAACTTCTGTTTGTACATTCATCAGTTCATGGACATATGGGTTATTTCTACTTTTTGGCTTTTGTGTGAAACACTGCTTGCTATGAACATTCATGTACAAGTTTTTGTAT
This sequence comes from Micronycteris hirsuta, assembly GCA_004026765.1. NCBI lineage: Eukaryota > Metazoa > Chordata > Mammalia > Chiroptera > Phyllostomidae > Micronycteris > Micronycteris hirsuta. The sequence continues at coordinate 71,916 of PVJI01006938.1, read as the reverse complement.
GGACTTACATTTTTATTTCTCTTGTATAAACCTAGGAGTGGAATTTCTGGGTGTGGTTCTTTGTTTAGTCTTTTGAGGAACTTTCAGACTGTTTCAAAAGCAGCTATACAATTTTTAATTTTTTAAATTAATTCATTTTATTTTTTCCATTACCATTTATTGCCCCATACCCGCGTCCACCTCTACCAACTCCCCTGCCCCCCACAATTACCACACTATTGTCCATGTTCATTCTCTTTTTTTTCTCAATCCCTCCACCCTCCCGACTCTCCTCAGAGCTGTCATCTGCTCTCTATCTGTGACTCCATCTCTATTTTGCTTGTTAGTTCAATTTGTTCATTAGATTCCACATAAGAGTAAAATCATATGGTACTTTTCTTTCTCTGGCTGGTTTATTTCACTTACATAATGTTCTCCAGGTCCATCTATGCTGTTGCAAAGTGTAACATTTCCTTCTCCTCCTCCTTCTCCTTTTTCTGCTCCTTCTTCTCCTTCTCCCCCTCTTCCTCCTCCTCCTCCTTCACCTCCTTCTCCCTCTCCTCTCCCTCCCCACCTTCTCTGCCTTCACCTGAGTGCAGCTGTACTGTTTTTACGGTCCCACCAGTAGTGTGTGAGGTTTGGATGTCTCCACATCTGTGCCAACACCTTTCGATTGTGGATATCTGTATTACTTTCCTACGGATGTTGTTACAAAGTACCACAAACTGGGTGGCTTAAAACAACAGAAATTTATTGTTTCACACTTCTCGAGGACAGAAATCCAAAACCAAGGTTTTGGAAGTGTCGTACTCCCTCTAAACCTTTTGGGGGCAACATTCCTTGCTAGATCCAGTTTGCCAATTTTTTATTGAGGATTTTAGCATCTATGTTCATCAGTGATATTGGCCTATAATTTTCTTTCTTTGTAATGTCTTTATCCTGCTTTTGAAATTAAGATAATGCTGGCCTCGTAAAATGAGCTTGGGAGTCTTCCCTCCTCTTGAGTTTTTTGGAATAGTTTGAAAAGGATAGGTGTCAGCTCTTTGAATGTTTGTTAAAATTCTCCTGTGAAGCCATTTGGTCTAGGACTTTTGTTTGTTGGGAGTTTTGTTAAATTACTGCTTTAATTTCACTAGTTGTAATCTGTCCATTTTGATTCTCTGATTCTTCCTAATTCAATTTTCGAAAATTGTATGTTTCTGAGAATTTATGCATTTCATCCAGATTGTCCAATTGGTTAGCATATAGTTTTTTGGAATATTTTCTTCCAATCCTTCATATTTCTTTGGTATCAGTTGTCACTTCTCCTCTTTGATTTCTTACTTTGTTATTTGATATTTCTCTCTTTTTTTCTTGATGAGTCTGATTAAAGGTTTGTCAATCTAGTTTATTTTTTACAAAGGACAAGCTCTTGGTTTCATTGATCTTTGACTCTGTTTTGTTTATTTCTGCTCTGATCTGTATTATTTCATTTCTTCTACTCACTTTGGGTTTTGCTTCTTGTTCTTTTTCTAGTTTCTTTAAATGTAAAGTTAGTTTATTTGAGATTTTTCTTGTTTCTTGAGGTAGGCGTGTTATGCTATGAATTTTCCTCTTAGGACTGCTTTCACCATGACACAGATTTTAGGTTGTTGTGTTCTCATTTTCGTTTCTTTCAAGGTGTCTTTTGACTTGTTCCTTGATCTCATCGTTATCCTATTCATTGTTTAGTAACATATTATTTAGCCTCCATGACTTTGTATATTTTTCAGTTTTTTTCCCTGTGGTTGATTTCTAGTTTCATTCCATTATGGTTAGAGAAGATGCTTGATATGATTTCACTCTTTTTAAATTATTGAGACTGGTTTGTGTCCTAACATGCAATCTATCCTAGAAAATGTTCTGTGTGCCCTTGAAAAGAATGTATATTCTGTTGCTTTGGGGTGAAATGCTCTGAAGATAATAATTAAATGCATCTGATCTAGTTTGTCATTTAAGGCTGCTGTTTCCTTGTTCATTTTATCCATATAAAATTTCTATCAAACTTATTTGTTGCTTATCAAGACTTATTTGTTAACAATAGCCAGAGGGGAGTGGGGAGGGGACTATGGGGAGAAGGGTTTTCAGGAACCACTATAGAAGACACATGGACAGAACCAAGGAGGAGGGTGGAGGCAGGGGAGGGAGATGGGTTTGGAGAGGGTGGGGGGGAGAGGATGCAGACAATTGTAATTGAACAACAATAAAATAATTAAAAAAAATTTATTTGTGGCATTTCCCCCCAAATAAATCAGTGATGTAATACATAGAATTGCAAGTTGGTAGATCCAAAATATATTTCTCTTTTTATAAAATTTCAGAAAGGCTATAGTGATTAAAGATTTTCAAAAAGATAAATACTGTGGATTGCTCTATAGTGATCTATCAGATCTGGAAGATCTATCTATTGAAGTTAGTGGTGTTAAAGTCCCCTACTATGACTGTATTACTGTCAATCTCTCCCTTTATGTCCATCAAGATTTTTTTCTATATATTTAGGCATTCCTACGTTGGGCACATAAATATTTACAAGGGTTACATCCTCCTGTTAGATTTCTCTCTTTATCAACATGTAGTGTCCTCCTTTGTCTCTTACTGTAGCCTTGGTTTTAAAGTCTGTTTTGTCAGATACAAATATTACTACTCCAGCGTTTTTTCCATCTCCATTTGCATGAAATATCTTTTTCATCCATTTACTTTTCATCTGTGTGTATCTGTCATTCTGAGGTGGGTCTTTTGTAGTCAGCTTATATATGAGTCTTGTTTTCTTATCCTGATGCAGACTCTGGCCCATGGAGTCTGTGTGTTGTGAATGCGGTAAACAAATTCACACAGACTGCAGAAGTCCTGTGGAGAAAAAGGGACGGCTTGGCCACTTTTATTGCTTTCTAGTCGCATTACATCAAAGAAGGTTCTCATTCACTATCCTTAGGTTTACTTTAAGTGATTACTTCTTACAGATAACAAAAAAAGAAAAAAAAATGTTTCAAATGCAAGGGAATGATAAAAATGATTAATTTGGTTATATTTTGTCCTTAGGATGTCTTAGCACAGACTTTAGGGAGTTGTTTCAGAGATATACATTAAACATCTGCAGTTTCAACTCAGGGTGAGGGAGTTTTAGCAAAAGCAAGTCTCATAGCAGCCTAGGTACAATGTAGGCCTGACTCCCCACGGGAGAACCCATCTGCACACCTGGCTCCTGCGTGCTGCCTTGCATTTGATCAGTTTTCTGGGTCAATGCTGGGCTACATTTGCCACTGCCATGCTGATCGGTTCCCTATATTATCCATTCAGCTACCCTATGTCTTTTGATTGGAACATACAAGCTGTTTACATTTAAAGTGATTCTAGATAGGTTTATATTCATTGCCATTTTTTCCTTTTAACTGTGTTCCTCTGTTTTCTTCCTCTTCTTCATCTTCTTCTTCTTTCTTGTTTCTTCTTCTTCTTCTTCTAGAAGACTAACATTTCTTGTAATACTGGTTTAGTGGAAATGAAGTCCTTTAACTTTCTGTTTTGGAGGCTCTTTATTTCTCCTTCAATTTTAAATGATAGCTTTGCTGGGTAAAGTAGTCTTGGTTGTAGGTACTTGCTTTTTAGTATCTTGACTATTTCATGCAATCACTTCTGGCCTGAAATGTTTCTGTTAAGAAATCATCTGACAGTCTGTGAGAGCTCCCTTGTAGGTAACTAATTCTCTTTCTTTTACTGTGGTTTAGATTCTCTCTTTGTCTTTTACCTTTGCCATTTTAAATATAATGTGTCTTGGCATGAGCCTCTTTGTGTCCATTGTGTTTGGAACTCTTTGTGCTTCCTGGACTTGCACGTTTTTTTCCTTCACCAGGTTAGGGAAGTTTTCAGTCATTATTTCTGCAAATAGATTCTTGATCCTTCACTCTCTCTCTTCTCCTTATGGTACTCCTGTGATGCAGATGTTGTTATGCCTCAAGTTGTCTCAAAGGTCTCTTAAACTATCCTCATTTCTTAAAATTCTTTTTTGTTTTTTTTGCTCTAACTGCTATTGTCTTCTACCTTGTCATCTAAATTGCTGATTCAATCCTCTGCCTCACCTAACCTGCTATTTTTTTCTAGTGTATTCTTCATTTCTATTTTTTAATGGTTTCTATGTTCATTTTTGTGCTTACTATGTCTTTTGTAATCCCACCTGAGGAGTTTATTGATTGTAGAAAGAGAGAGAGAGAAACATCGATTGGTTTCCTCCTGTGCATGCCCTGACTGAGGATTGAACCTGCAGACTTTTGGTGTATGGGATGATGCTCCAGCACACTGAGAGACCTGGCCAGGGCTACTGTCTCTTTTTTAAAGTTTTCATTAATTTCATCTGTTCTTCCCCTAAATTCCTTGAGCATACTTACAACCATTGTTTTGATCTCTATGTCTGGTAATTGCTTGTCCAAGCAATTAGCTCTTTTTCTGGAGATTTCTTCTGTTCTTTTATTTGGGGCATATTTCTTTGTCTCCCCATTTGGCTGCCTCTTTGTGTTTGTTTCTGTGTATTAGTAGATCTGATGTGACTACCAGCCTTGATAGGGTGGCCTTATGTAGTAGGTCTCCTGTGGGATTCCATGGCACAGTCTCCTTGATCACCTGTGGTAGATGCTCCAGGAATATCCCTTGTGTGGGTTATGTGAGCTTTGCAGTTGAAATTGAGTATTGATTGATATTGGCCCATTCGTGGTCAGCGCTCAAGCAGGTTGACGGTGAAGATCAGCCCTAACCACAGTGTATGAACTGCTGTGTAGGTGAAACCACGTGAAGCAGAATTTGCCTCAGCAGGATCTGATGCCTACTGAGATCTCCCTTAGGATATGCCACTTGTGAAGTTTATTGGATCTTGCTCTGATGTTGTCTGAAGCTGGCCATTGGGTGTGTTACTTCTGAGGCCTCTTTGGAGGGACTTTATTGTATACCTATATCAGATGCTACCTGTGACTGGCCCTGGGAAACCTGTTTGAAGCTACAGAGCAATCCACAGTTTTTGGCTGCTTCTCTTAGGCCTGGATGTGCATGGAAAGGACCAAACTGCACACTAAGCCTGACTTTTATCAGTACCGGGTCCAGGGGCAGGTCAGCAAAAGCCCCTAGGAACCCTCAAGGGTTACATCTGCCTGCCTCCACCTGCCGGCTGCCTGTTAGGCTCAGTCACCAAAAGAGCCTCTGGCAGTACTCAATTTGCATGCAGTAGATTCTCATTGAATCACCAGGTTAAGAGCAAGAGATGTTCACCATATCTACACAGATTCAAAACTCAGTGCCAGTGCTGGGTCTGTGGCCACTCAGCAAATGTCCCAGAGTATACCAAATTTCTCTGCCACCTGCTGGTGCTCACACCCCTTTGTGATGGGGCCGGGCCTCAGGAAGTCTTCAGGGTGAGAGCAACAGAATTTTTCAGGCCTAAACAGACCAAGATTTGGCCATGTGAAGGGAAGGCTCTGCAGTGGTCAGGTGTGCAAAGGAAATTTTTTTCCCATCCAGAGCCACACAGCTCAGTCTGTCCCAGGTTCTGCCAGATCCAATCTTGGCCGTGCAGGGTCATTGGGATTTGGGAGAGGGGGAGGCACTGGTCAGGCTTGGGAGAGTTTGGGGGTATGGCCCTTGCCTAAGCCACACAACTCAGTTTGTCCCCAATTCTTCCCCAACCTCAACAGGGAGAAGCCACCTAGAGACAAGAGGGTGGGGCTGCCTGCTGGGACCCCAGAGAATGGGGTTAGCAGATCTCCCATAAGCGGAGGCTCCAGTCAGGTTTGTGGGAAAGTACAGGGGGAGTGGCCTCTGCCCCAAAGCCACACATTTCAGTTACTGACACCCCCTGAGTCTGCCTAGACCTCTACACCCTGGTCCACACAGCTGACTCTAGCAGGGTGGAGGCTGAGCAGGGTAGGTTGACAGGGAGACCAGAGGGTGAGGCTGTTGCATTTCCCTAGGCTGAGGCCATATGTGGAACATGCTCCACCCAAGAAAGATGGCATCTGCAGTGCAGCAGAGGGACTCAGCACAGGGAACCCTGGCAGTTGTCCTCTCAGCTCTCTCCCCAGGGCCACAAACCCCAGTCTCTCCACCAGGACTCTAATCCGCTCTGCCCTCCCCAGAGTCCAGGGTGGTGGCTGTGAATGAGATTTTGTGTGTTGACCCTTTAAGAGTTGCCCGTGTCTCTAGTAGACTCCCATCTCTTTCTGGCAGACAGTTGACTTTCACAACCAGATATTATGTGGGCACCTCTCCCCAGCTCTGGTGCCCTAGGCCGGGGATCCCAGCATGGGCTTTAGACCCTACGCTTCTTATTAGGGAATCCCTGAAGTTGAGATATCCCTCTGGAATCTCTGCCACCAAAAATGGGAGTGGGGCCAGCCCTTTTTGCATCTCCGTCCTTCCTACCTGTCTCTCTTTGGCTTGTTCTGTAAATCCTTGTTTATAAGACTTCTCTTCATCTGGTCTTCAGTTGGTTATTGAGGTTCATTGCTCTATATTTTAGTTTAGTTCTTGGAAAAGATGAGTGTAGCTTCTACCTACTCCACTACCATCTTGGATCTCCATGTTTTAATGACTTTTTCACTATATACATTTTTTAAGTGAAGTATTTATCCCTATAAGAAGTATAAAGTTTCATTCACATTGAAATATTTCAAATTCAAAATGAAGCACTGTTTGTTGCAAGGGTCAGTAATGGTAATAAATCTGTACTCTAAGGTCACCTATAGGGAAAAGGCTGCTATAGGGGGAACTATAGTTTGTTCTCAAAAGTAGATGCACAGTAGTATCCTTCTTATAAGAACACCTTTTGATATTTTATGGATGTGAGAGGCTTTATGATATTACAAACTTATAACTGCATATTAGTAGAAGAAACAGTTTTCTGCTTTATATCCTGTAGGGCATAGTCTGCTTTATATCCTGTTTGTCTGTTAAAACCATGAAAATATCCTATTTGACATAATTTAGATGCACATTTAAATATTTGTTAATCATATGTTAACTCAAGGACTGCTGAATTTAAATTAATTTCAAGGGTTTTTGAGACTATTTGAAACACCACCTAAAAAGTGGCCCAGAAGCAAAAGAAATTCATCTTGTATACACTTCAGTGTCAGGTTCTATCAGTCAGCTCAGCACGACTTTTATCTTCTGTTCCTTTCCTGAGCTGTCATGTGACAGCACGTCACAGGGTTGTTTCCCAGCAGGCCATGCAGCATAGAGTGGAGCGCTGGCCCACCATTTCTCGCTGAACACAGGGACAAAGTGTTCAGTTGTACTGCTGTACTCACGTAGTGAAGTGTAAATAAGCTACACACACATGTGCGAGAGTGAGTAACGTGTACTTAGGCCTATGAAAGTACTGAATGAAGTTTTTATATTTCCTCAGAATTCTCTTCTTATTATTTCATCTTCAGATAGATCATGTTTATAACTATAGGTCAAGCTTCAACATTAGAAAAGCTTATCTGGCAAAAGTCTCAGTTCTTTAATTACTTGCTGTATACTTTTTTTTTTTTTTTTAAATCTATTAAAACTCCCTGGCTTCTCTTTCCCAGGTGGATGTGACCATCTTCTCCCAGGTAGATGGTGACCATCTTACTCCCTAGCTTTTTTATCTTTTTGAGAATCTTTAATCACTGTAGCCTTTCTGAAATTTTATAAAAAGAGAAATATATTTTGTATCTACCAACTTGCAATTCTGTGTATTACATCACTGATTTATTTGGGGGGGACTGCAGTAAATAAATTTGATAGAAATTTTATATGGAGTTTGGGGCTAAGAAGAGAGGGAGTAAAGGTCTGGAATTTGAGAGCAAAAGGTGCGAGGTCCCACTTTCTGCATTATACACAGGTCAAGATTAATGGAACTAGGTAAGTTACTCTCCTGGTGATTAGAAGGGTGGGAAATTTAGAGACTGAAATGGATCTCTGAACAGTCAATTAAGCCTTTGAGTGATTAAGAAGAAGATAAATACTAGGACAAAAGCCATCCTAACAACTGATTCCGTTATGTAAAACAAGCCTACAGGATTTGAAATGCAACCAAGTCTGTTTTATATTAAGGCAAGTATAAACCAACCTAATCTTGGACCTGCCTCCAGCCCCAGATTATGTTTGGTGTGAGCACAAAGAGCTGTGCAGCATGAATGCACAAGGAATCAGGAGAGCGAGAAGGCTCACTGCCAGGGAAATTTGGCACAAGAACTCTAAGAGGAAGGGGAAATTTCTCCCTCGTTGAATCAACTTTGGCTCTCTGGAATAGAGAACATGGAGAGAGAGGGACCAAGGAAAGCCAACCCTATTCTACTTGTTGATACCTTAACAAGCTGTTGATTTTTAAAAAGGGATGAAGGGGCAAAGTGTGGGTAGCATTCTGTTCCCCTGAGTCAATCCTAATGAAGTGGGAGGTTCTTGAAGAAATTAATTTCCATTTAAATTCATGTGTGACCCTCTTCTGGAAATCTCCACTTGTTTGAAATTTTTGTTGAGAATTTCAAATGATCCAGCAATAATAAGGTCTTTTTTTGATGTGTTCTATTTCTTCAGTCTAAGTTTTATGTTGAATGCCTGATTTCAGCTATAGAAATTTTCTCAAAGTTGGAAAGACTGGTTACTTTCCTCTCTGTTTACTGATATGATATGGAAAAATAAATTATGATTCTCATACTTCTGAAGCAATTGGGCTTTTAATCCAGGGTACTGTATTCACAGGATTCTTGTGTGAGTTAATGCCAAATTAAATTTCCTGGCAACAAAATAGTGGTTGATTCCAGGGCTGTTCTGACTTAAAGACACAATGGTATTACTCAACAGAAAATAGAAACCTGCCCCTCCACTGCATTTCTGAGCTTAACAAAAGGTGATGGAAGCAATGAAATAGGTGGTTATTACCATATTACCACGGAATTATAAAGGAAAAAGTCTGTGCTCTGCTTGGGGCCCAATACCCTGCTCCCCCAACAAGAAGCATATGAAAAGTGTGACTCTGCTCCTTCTTCAAAAATGACTTTAATTCTCTTACTATGGCCAACTTTTGATTATCTGGGGGCAGATTTTCTATTTTGCTTCTTATCTGCACAAAGGACTCCTACACAGTAGCATCTCACCGAAGGAGCAATTACCCAGAATTAAAAGAAGTCACTGAAATTCTTTATCGGTACTCAGTTGTAGGAGCTTGTGTTTCTGTTGCTCGGAAAGGGGATCCGAGTCGTAACATCTGAGCTCAGTTCCTGTGTTTGCTCCTGATCGTTTTGATGTTACTCAAGTCACCCTTCCTCAAGATACACCTCTTTGTGGTTAAAGTGGGACCACACAAAGCTGAATGGAACATTTTCTTCCATGCTATGTGACATGATGTTCTTGTAGCCCCAAAAGAAGACTCTGAATTTAGCTCTCTTTTACACGGAAAAAATCATGTTTAACTTAGTGCCACTGTTGGCTGCAGCATGTTCACGCACCTGTTATCAACCACCAGGTTTGTCCCTTTCTTAAATTTTATTGGTCCGTTATGTTTGTAATTTGAGTCTAATTTGAATCACTATTTATATTTTTTATAATCCAGATCCACGTGTACGTTTCTTGTACATTTGTTTCCTGAATGTGGCTATTGCTGACTTTAGGTCTTCTGTCCCAAACACTAAATATTTTAAAGACCAGCTGACCCTGGTTTTTTTTCAGAGTTTCACAGGCATGACTGCATTGCAAGTGCAGATTTCCCTGTGAGGCAGCGCCGCTGTGTTTTCCAGCGGCCTCACTGGGACGCTGGCAAGAGGGCCCTGGGGTTGTAGACTCGCTGCGGTTGCTCCAGTTTTTCTCTGATCTAAATACCATGTTTTCCCTGTTTTGAAGTTATAAATATTTCTCTGGCTGAAATTTGTACAATAAAGTTGTATTCTTGACATTCCTTACTTAAAAATGTCAAGCAATCTTAAATGTTTTGAAAAATGGATTTAAAATTTTTGTGTATACTATGACATGTTACTAAGAAAATCGTTCAGGATTAACTACTGCATTAATTAAATTATATAGGTATTTTTATGCCCCGCCCACTTCCAAAACAATTTGAGGCAACTTACATTAAAATAATTTATGATACATTTACCATAATCACCGAAATGGAAGAGATAGAAAACACCGAGTGTCGGCAAGGATGCAGCACAGTGGACCTCTGTGTATACTGCGGGTGGAGAGTATCCTGCTACAACTGTTGTGGAAATCCAGCAGCGTCTGCTAAGCTGAACATAGGCCTGCCCTATGGGCCGTCATTCTACTCCTAGTAATGCATCCAACAGACATGAATACATAAGCTTATGAAAGGCATATACTAGAATGTTCAGAGTAGCACTATTCATAAAACTCCAAACTGTAAACTATACAAATGCTCGTTGTTAAGGACTGAATTGTGTCTCTCCAAAGTTCGTAAGTGAAGCCTCAACCCCTTAATGTGCCTGTATTTAGAAATAGGGCCTTTAAGGAGATAATATTGAGTAAATGAAGCCAAACTCATATTAATTAAAGAAATGAGCTTATATGAAGCGATATGTACCTTAATACTCAACCTGAGAATGATTTGAGACACACTCTTAATGATTTGATCAGTGTCTTCAAAATGACATTTTCTTTGTCTGAAATATTTGTCAACCAGCAAAGATCAGGACTATCAGATAAGGTAAATTAATGCTTGTGTTTTAAAAACCTTTAATTTTAAAAATTATTTTATTTTATTTTATTTATTTTTTTTAAGATTTTATTTATTTTTAGAGAGAAGGGAAGGGAGGGAGAAAGAGAGGGAGAGAAACAGCAATGTGTGGTTGCCTCTCACATGGCCCTCACTGGGGACCTGGCCTGCAACCCAGGCATGTGCCCTGACTGGGAATCGAACCAGGACCCTTTAGTTCCCAGCCTGCACTCAATCCACTGAACTACACCAGCCAGGCTAAAAATAATTTTATATAGTAAATATTTGTGGTATTTAAATTTTAAAGTAATTGTATCTTGAATTTATTTTTTGTTAATGTTTCCTTTTAATTTATTCTACTATCAAAAATCATATATCAGGTAGAGGTCATATTTACATGTTGTTAAAATATGTAATTTTATCATAACATATTAGTTTATAATAGTGATAAGCCATGAATTTAATGTTATACTGTCATTTTACAGAAAACTGATGAAACTTTTAGTATAGCCCTATGACAGAAAAATGATTCACTGTTTATTACTATGGACATTCATTATTATTTGAAAACAAATTATTGAGATAAATACAGAATAACTTAGGATTTCAAGAATTTTCAAGATTAATTAATATCTTTTGGGAGCTTGGAAACACTTTTTCTGGGATTCCCCCTGATTTTCCAGATGTGTGATGACGTTTCCCCCTGCACCCCCAACCCACCCAACACACACACACTGCTCTGCTTCTTCATACCAGAAGGATTGTGAGTTTTCTGTTTGAGTTTTTGATGCCCCAAGCAATATTGACTTCAATTTATTTTTTCTTTTTTAATAGTTTATTTTTATTGTGTATTTTCCATTATCATTTCCCCCCTTATACTCTTTTATTAAACTAAATCAGGAAAAATCAGAGAACCTGAAGAGACAAATTACAACTTGTAAAATTGAAGCAGTAATCAAAAAACTCCCAACAAACAAAAGCCCTGGACCGGAAGGCTTCACAGGTAAATTTTACCAAACATTCCAAGAAGAGCTAACACTTTTCCTCAAACTACTTCATAAAATTCTAGAGGAGGGAAGACTCCCAAGCTCATTTTACAAGGCCTGTATTATCCTAATTCCAAAACCAGATAAAGGCACTACAAAGAAAGAAAATTATAGGCCAATCAATATCCCTGATGAACATAGAAACTAAAATCCTCAACAAATTATTGGCTGAATACAGCAATGCATCAAAAAAAATATTACACCATGATCAAGTGGAATTTATTTCAGGGATGCAAGGTTGGTACAATATTTGCAAATCAATAAATGTGACACACCACATAAACAAAGTGAAGGATAAAAGCCACATGATCCTATCAATAGATGCAGAAAAAGCATTTGATAAAATCCAGCACTCATTTATGATAAAAACTCTCAGCAAAGTGGGAATAGAGGGAAGATTCCTAAACATAATAAAGGCCATACATGGCAAACCCACTGCCAGTATCATACTCAATGGGCAAAAACCACAAGCATTCCCCTAAAATCAGGACGAAGACAGAGATGCCTGCTTTCGACTCTCTTATTTAACATAGTACTGGAAGTAGCCACGGCAATCAGACAAGAAGGGGAAATAAAAGGCATCCAAATTGGAAAGGAAGAAGTAAAACTGCCTTTATTTGCAGATGATGTGATACTGTACATAAAGATTCCTAAAGATTCCACCAAGAAACTACTAAAACTGATCAATGAATTCAGCAAAGTAGCAGGATACAAAAATTAATATCCAGAGATCAGTTGCATTTTTATATGCCAGTAATGAACAAGCAGTACTGACTTTGCTATCTTCAATCTAAAAGCTGTAAAATGGTTAATCCACCCCATGTTTTCCCTTCTCCCAAGTGTCAGCTCCCCCCAAAATCTGACTGCTTCTGTTCACTGTCACCTGTGCCTTCAAGTCACCTGTTTTGTATTTTGTCCAGTTTATCGCTACTATCAGCAGGAGGCCATTTGGGGCGGAGCTTACCTGATCCCACTAGAAATAGAGCCCTTCTCTGTGTTGTGATAGAGCACACCTTCTATTATCTTTCTAAGAAGTATACATGGGAAATATATTTTTTGACAGCTCACCTGTCTGAAAATGCCTTTATTTTGCTTAATAGTATGACTGAGCAGGGACAGTGTAACAATAATGTTCCCTTAGAAAATTTTAAATACTATACCACCATCTTCAAGTTTCCATTATTGCTATTGCAAAGTTTTCATTATTGCTGTTGCAAAGTAAATTGCTATAAGTGATTCTTGACCTTTTATATTTGACCTGGTTTTTCTCCTTGAAGTTTTTAGGATATTCTTTCTTTATTATTGATTTCTTGAGATTTTATGATCATGTGCCTTGGAATGGAGCTTTCATCCCCATTCTTTGTGCTGGGAGTTCACTGGACTCTTTCAACACAGAAAATGATGTCCTTCAATTTTAGGAAACTTCGTTTTATTTTTCTTTCATTTTTTCTTCTTTATTTCTCTATAGTTTTTACAGCTCCTTCTGGTTAGATATTGAACCTTCTGGATTGATCCTCTGATTCTTTTATTTTCTCTTCTATTTTCCATCTTTTTGTCTTTTGCCCTAATATCTGAAAGATTAGTTCAACTTTTTCTCCCAGTTCCTTTTCTGAATTATTTTTATCTAACAGTCATTTTTAGAGATCTTTTTTATGCACTGATTGTTCTATTAATTTACAGCATCCTTCTTTGTTTAAGTGGATGCAATATCCTCCTTTCTCTAGGCATATTAGAGTGATTTTCCCCTCCTAGGCTCTATTTTTTATTTGCTTCCTTCAAAATCCTTTCTTCTGTTTTTTTCTTTATATTTACCCTTATCTTTTATCCTAGAGGCTTTACTTAAATGTCTAGAAATACTTGGTTGTTGACTCACACTTAACATTGAGGCATTAAAAAGCTTATTACAAGTTCTGTGTACAATATAGGGTTTTATTAATTGGTGGGCATCATTTGGGAGTAATAGGTGCTAGGCCACACTGACATTGAAGAACCCCGCAAATGTCAGTATCAGCAGGTCCTTCTTTGGCTATTCAGTTCCCTCCAATATTTCTGTCTACTTCTTGGGATGGATGCTTGGCTGGCAGGGATATGCCAAAGTTGGTTTCACTGTTTAATATGTAAGTTTTCGGTATAGTATCTCTCCCCCTTTCTTCATTGTTAAACTGTCCCAGATGGTGAGAATGAAGGAGGTACATGAATCTGACTGTCCCACTAAAGGGAGGGAATTGAAGGAACTGCCTTTGTCTTATTTTCAGAGAGTTTCTAGTTTGATCCGTTAACTGTATCTTTAAGTTCATCCAGTAGTGCCAAATTTTCAGAGGGTTTTCTGATGAGAATTGCTTTGTTTCATTGTGACTCAGCATCCCTCCTTCTACCTTCTGATTTCTTAACCTACTGAAGTTCTGTTCATCCGACTAAGGAAAGCAATGCCAATCTTCTTTTCCTCCAGACTCCCCTAATTTTTCCAAGTGATTCTCTTAGAGGACTCTTCCCCTGCATCACTTGCCTTTGGGGAGGGTAAGTCCTCCTCTTCTTTCCTAAGGAGAAGAGGGAAAATGCTCCTCACAAATCCTAGACACAAAGGCCAGTGACTCCTGATCCCATTTTCCCACTCTATAAAGACACTGTGACGTTGGCACAAGGAGGGGGGGTGGTTTGGAGTGGGGCTGGCTTCCCGCTTCATTTAACCATTGGGATGGGTGTCTGGATCCCGTTATTGGTGGCTTATTGGTGGTGCTCTTTAGAATTTGATGGTACTTAACACTTACAGCCATCAACTTTGGGTCTTTAATTGCAATTCCAGGACAAGAGGGAAAAGTTGCACTCAAAAACTGCATAATACTCTATTGTATGGTTATATACAAATGGACTTGACCAAATTCCCCATTATTGGGCACGTAGGTTCTTTTAAAATTTTTTATTATGTGAAGTGTCACAGGAAACATCCTTATACTCGTTGGCCATTATTATTTTTATAGGTAAAATGCCCATGAGTGGAATGGCTGGTGATGTGAAATGCATGTTTATAATACTTTTATTACATGTTATCTAGTTGCCCTGAGATCATGTACACTCCTCCCAGCAGTGCAAAGAGGGTTCTTTTTCCCCATACTTATGTTTGCTCTGAGTGTTTTATCTTTTCCCTTATCTCTGTCATTTTGGATGAAAGAATGGCGTCTTATGGTTTTACTTCACATTTATTGTTACTAGTAAAAAATGAACAATTTTACATATGCTTCTTGCCCATTGAGCTGTATTTTTTATGCAGTTTGCCTATTTGGATTCTTTGACAGTTTATCTATTGAGGTACTCAGATTTTTTAATCTGTTGGAGTTTTTTTAATACATTGACAATATTAATTGTATGCCATAAATGTTGCCACTATGTTCTTGGTTTAATATGCTTATATATTTTATTTATAATATTTTTTGTGATGCAGAAAACTTAAATTTTTGTGTATTGAGATAGATTAAGTGACTTAATTCTCTGAATCCGTTTTCTGTAAAAATGGAATAACATATTACCTCGTGAGACAGGAGTAGTGTAAGTAAGTGAACTGCTACATAATACTTGCTCAACAAATGTTAGCTCCTTAGTTGTTCTCTGTGTGACACATTAAAATAGTTCAGAATCATCCAGAATTTTCACTAGAATTACCAACTTACTCAAAGCTGTTTAAAGCAGATATGAACCTGGATAATAAACTTAATCTTTTAAGCTAATCTAGGTAGGTAAGTTTTAATTTTTCTTTTTAGTTTTCTAATTCTCATCCATAAAAAAGTTAATGAACTTTGATGAATCCTCTTTAGTAGAAAAATGTGAAATCTGAGTGGAGTGTGGGAACACTAGTGTTATCTTGTAAGTAATTTGTTAAGGGATTTTGAAGACACTGTTCCTGGAACCCTGGTAAGGATTCCTTTCATAGTATCCTTATTTATTTTATATCAGTATAGACACATCTAATGAAACCAAAATACACACTAGCTCCCTTTGCTTGTAAGACAATAGGAAAATAAGATTCCTGTCCCCCAGAAGGTCATCAGAGGTAACTTCCTGAGGTAAACTGCAAGGTGACATAGATGAGTCTGTTCAATTGTATGTATGTTACATAAAGTGCTTTTATAAATATTTATTTTAAGGCAACTTAGCACCAATAAAATTTTTTATTTTATGTGTTGTAACTTCTGAGTAACATTTTACGATAATGTAATAGAATTCTTATAAAGATACTGTTATAATAAAAATAATTATGTAATTTCACATATAATGCCACCATAAGTGAAACAGCATGTAGGAATTTCATAGGTGACATAGATGGTGTGGCCTGACTAAAGTCCAGTGAGCCACACCTGAATGTTACAGTATATTAGAGCACAGAGCAAAAAGGAAATCACCACTAAGGAAGTTTGTAAGCTATTGTTCATTCACCAAACATGCTTTCAGAAGTATAAGTGTCTTCTGTCTTGGTAATTTTTTGGAATGTAGTTCTCGCCCCATATGGGGCAACATGCCTGTCCTAAGGAGAGGTTAAGTTCCTGAAAGCAACAGACATCCAGGGTAGCTGGCATTACTCTCTCCTTTCTGTCTCTTTTGAAAAGTAGCCACTTCCCCAACAGTTGTGTGTGTGTACCACCACCACAAGATGGGGGCAATTCCAAATGAGTTACCAAGATTGATGTTGGCAAAACCATCTAAACATGCCCGTGCTTCACATGGGTATTGACATTTACGTTGGCTTGTGTGATTCCTTTGTACCTTTAAAGAAAAAAAATAACAAGTGGGAGGGACTACATCAATTTAAAAATCTTCTGCACAGGTAAAAAAAAATCATCAAAATGAAAAAGGAACTGACTGTATGGGAGAACATATTTGCCAATTATGCATCAGACAAGGGTTTAATCTCTAAAATATATAAAGAACTCATATGACTCAACACCAGGAAGACAAACAATCCAATTTAAAAAATGGGCAAAGGACCTGAACAGACACTTCTCCAAGGAGGACATACAGAGGGCCCATAGGTATATGAAAGGATGCTCAGCATCACCAGCCATCAGAGAGATGAAAATTAAAACTAAAATGAGATACCACCTCACATCTGTCAGAATGGCCATCATTAATAAATCAACAAACAACAAGTGCTGGCGAGGATGTGGAGAAAAGGGAGCCCTAGTATACTGTTGGTGGAAATGCAGACTGGTGCAGCCACTGTGGAAAACAGTATGGCATTTCCTTAAAAAAATTAAAAATGGACTGATGGGGACTCCGTCCAGCAGGGTCCGTATGTTGTGGATGAGATGAGCAAACTCACATGGACTACAGAAGTTCTGTGGAGAAAAAGAGACAGCATGGTCACTCTCTGAGTGAGAGAGGGCCCGGCCCCTGCCTGGACAGGCTTTTATTGCTTTTCTGGGAGCATTACCTCAAGGAAGGTCTTCATTCATTGTTGTCAGGCAGTAATGATCAAACAATAGATAACATTCAAAGAACTATGAGGTCTTATTCTAAGTCAGGGTCAGTTGGCTAAAGGGCCATAAAACTTTGGGAAACAAACTCATTTCATGCTTGGACCCTTATCAGAAAATTAAGGGTATTTTTAGCAAAGCAGGTTTCACAGGATTTTATGCATTCTTTCTTAGGCCTGATCGCCCCAGGGAACTGCTGGTTCCAGCCCAGGGCTGCACCGCCCTCTGTCATTGTTTCAGGCTTAAGTCAGGTAGGGGAAGTACGGCAGCCAAGAGAGGAGGAGACTTTTTGCAGACAGAATGAGGACTCAAGCTGTGTCAAAGCTGAGGGGCGAGGGTCCATCACCCCCTTTTTCTATAGCCCCCCCGCCAAGTCCTTCCCTGAGGGCCCCTCCATGACCATGCTTGTCTTAGGTCGTTCCTCCCTTGAGGAATCTTACCCATCATTGGCTAACCAGTCGTCTGCCCGGGGCCAAGCAGGGTGAAAGGGGGCAGAGGCGGCACCCCTGCCAGGGAGGTAAGCTTTGTCTTCTTAGTGGCTTATGGTCCCAAGGTCTCTTTACTCAGCCTTAGCCATGGGGGGTTACAGCCCCTAAAACCACACAGGGCGGTTCCCAACAATGGACCTGCCTTTTGACCCAGCGATTCCACTTGTGGGAATATCACCCTCAGAATCCTGAAACACAAAGTCAAAAGAACCTATGCACCCCTATGTTCATAGCAGCACTATTATAATAGCCAAGTGTTGGAAACAGCCTAAGTGCCCATCAGTACTTGAATGGATTAAAAAACTGATGGATTTACACAATGGAATACTATGCAGCACAAAGAAAGAAGAAGGAATTCCTACACTATGAGACAGTGAGGAAGGAACTGGAGACTGTTATGCTAAGTGAAAAAAGCCAGTCAGTGAAAGACAAATACCATATGATCTCACTTATAAGAGGACTTTAATAAACAAAATAAACTAATGAGCAAAACAGAACCAGAGACATGGAAACAGGGAACAGATTGACAGCTGCCAGAGGAAAGGTGGGATAGGGGAATGGTGGAAAGAAGGGGAAGAGATTAGTCAAAGAACACGTATGAATGACCCATGGACATGGACAATGGTGTGGGCATGAACTATGGGAGCAGGGGCAGGGCTGGATGGAGGAAGGAAAAGGGGAAAAATTGGGACAACTGTAATAGAATAAACAAGAATAAAAAATTGTTTTTTTGTCTCTATAATTACTTTTTTCATAGTGTCTTTTTATTATCTTAGTACAGTTCTGTTCAAATGTTGTGCAAGGCTTTATGTAAGTCAAATAACATACCCCCTACAAAGTTAAGCATTGCAAATAGTATTTTTTAAAAATTTTTATTTATTTATTCTTAGAGAGAGGGGAAGGGAGGGAGAAAGAGAGGGAGAAAAACACTGATGTGTGACTGCTCCTCACATGCTCCCCCCACCAGGGACCCAGCCCACAACCCAGGCATGTGCCCTGACTGGGAATCGAACTGGCAGCCCTGTATTTTGCAGGCCAACACTCAATCTACTGAGCCATACCAGCCAAGGCTGCAAATAGTGTTTTTACGATCCTTTGAGGTAGAATGGTTATTACTTGGAATATAACAATTCCAAACCCTTCATAATGACTGTGTGCTTTGTTGCATTTTAAAAGCATTTGCTGTAGAACAGTTGAAGAATTGTTTGTATGTGAAATGTCTGCCCCTGATAGTTATCTCTAGGGAGATGTTAGTTTGGTTTAATTTAAGCTCAATCCAAAGAGAAAATAATTTACCATATTAATTTTCAATAAGATTTTATTAAGATGGATGTCCAGAATTGAGTTTGATTTGCTTCTGCACCTAGAGAAGAGTGATTTGTGTGTCAAAATGAAGCATATTGGAAGATGATTCTCTCTAAGTTTGTATATAGTAGATAAAGTTGAAGTAAACTTCCATTTTCACTTGAAGTTTTTTTTTAAACAACATTTCTTTCTTCTGCCAGTTATTTTATTTTATTGACTGTTAATTTATCAACTCCTCTTGAAAAAAAGGTGAGAGGAAAAAAAGGCCATAGTATTATCACATTTATATATGTGGATTCCCTAAACCATATGGTGATTTTTAATTAGAATACAAAAGATTCTTTGATGAGGCTAACTTCATAGTAGCTGCAAAGGTGGGCATCAGAGATGGAGAGAGTTTTCTTGAATTTTCAACCAGGACACTTTTGAGAGAAACTCTGTGGTTTGTAATTGTCTTTCTACTCAAAGTCTGATAAAATTATTGATGTGCACATCAAGTTGGTATTTTGAAGCTGGTAATTTAATTCTGGATGCTTGATCTTCTCAGTCAGTGGCTTGACTTGATTTTTTAAAAAAGCAGCTTCAATATTTAATTTCACATGTAGCCTCTCAGTAGAGATTTCAAAGGACACTTTGCTGGATGCTTGACTGCCTTGTCTATTTGCTCTTGTTTTGCATGCAAGAGAGAGCCAGAAGCCTTTCTTCTCATTGTGTACACATGGTATTAATGGATTTACTCTGACTGTATCGTCTCATTACTGGAAACAGCCAGAAGCACAGAAGTCTTTCAGTGTATGCAAATAAGGCAGAATCATCTACCTGAGAGTTAATATTCTCTGCTTTTAAGTGTATTCTAAATATAATGTTTGTATTTAGAGCATAACATCCTGTTCTCTTTTTTTATGGGCAAAAAGCTAAGCAGGCTCCGGCAGCTGTTTGATGTTGGCTTCAAGTGTTATTAATTTCATATTCTATTATTCTTTTCACTGTAGCACAAGTGAAGCTGATGTGGAGGCTGTCATGGATAAGTTGTTTGATGAGCTGGCTCAGAAACAAAATGATTGTACGTAAGTTAATTTCTCTTGAAAGAGAATACATTTAGAACACAATGCCCAATCTCCACTGACCAATTAATAAGTTCCATTGCTGTATATGGGTTGATGCCACGCTCAAGTGGCAGTCATTGTATCAGCATTTTGTCTAATTTATGTGTTGAATCATGTGCTATTATTCATCAAGCTATGCATTTCCTATCTGTAAGAGATGAATTTTATAGTAATTATCCAGACAAGATTGAGTCTTTGTTCATGTTCCCATAGTAACTAGACCAAGGATTCTAAAAGTGCAAGGCAGAGAGCTGTGGCTGAATAAAGCCTGTGGAACCGTGGCCGACTGCACGTTTGAAGAGCTGTGTGAGAGAGTGAGTATCCAAACACGTCCAGACTCACCGGCCTTTTCACATGTTAAAACACTTCATATTTTCCTCTCTGCTTGTTTTAGACTTTAAAATAGTATTCACAGAGTCAGGACTGATTTAAAGTCTCATTAAGGGAAATACTTCTCTGTAAATGCCATGTGCTTTTTATAGGTATTGGCACAAAATTTGCACTTGGACTCTAAAACAGAAATTAGAAATAAAGAGAGAAATGTCAACCGTTGCTGGAAACAAAACTAAAATCAGTATTAGGATTGTTTTATAAAAGTAAAACATAAGATAATAATTACTATTTTTTAATTGAGGAGAGGTTAGTTTGTGGGGAGAGGAAGCTGAAGGAATATCACCACGACCCAGGGAAGCGTGACAAAAGCGCTCCTGCTCCTCGCTCTTACGGCCCGTCTGTTACCACCGTTTGATCTGGCCCGTTTGTGCCCGCGTCAAGGAAAGTGAAGATTTATAACCGTGATATCTGTTATATAATGATACAGTCAACAGAGGAAAACATATATATACACACATTCCTATGAATGAGAAAGACCTTGATTGCAGATTCATTATAGATAAGAGTTCTGTCTTTTAAAAACTCTGAAATTCTCAGTACTTAATGGATATTCAATATATTTATTGACTGTAAACCTTAAGAAAAGCAAATCCAAATTACACATACCTTTAAGCATAATAACTCAATAGTTTTGTGTAAATTATCATTCCAGCTGATCTCCGATTTGCCTTGACTTTTAGGTAACTAAAAAACAATTGCTTTTCAGTAAGGGGAAGAAAAGGTCTTCGTTTATACCTGCCATCCATTTCATGACTACTTTTCTTAAAAGCGAGCTAGTGACTTACTTCTAACCAATGTACACTTGTCATTTTTAAACAAGTGAGATGAATCCAATTTACAATTGTTATTATAGAAATAAAAGTACTTCAGAACCAATACGGTTTAGGATCAAATGGATCATCTGACAGGGTGATAATGTCAGTCTCTGTTAGTGAAAGTCATTCTGGCTGATACCAACCCTTCACACTTTCACTGGATCAATCTTTTTTTTTTTTAAGATTTTATTTATTGATTTTTAGAGAGAGGGGAAGGGAAGGAGAAAGAGAGAGAGAGAAACATCAATGTGTGGTTGCCTCTCGTACACCCCCTACTGGGGGCCTGGCCCGCAACCCAGGCATGTGCCCTGATTGGGAATCGAACTGGTGACCCTTTGGTTTGCAGGCCAGCGCTCAATCAACTGAACCACACCAGCCAGATCTATTGGATCAATCTTATCAAGGTCGTAATAACCCAATATCTCTAGACAAAAATTTTATCAAGGCTTGCATTTACATTTTAAGTACTTTGCCAGAAAAATAAACTCGAGAAAAATATTGTGTATCCAAAAGATAAAGCTCCTCCTCCTTCTACAGCAGGGTCCTGGTGAAGAGGTGGGAAGGACAGACCATTGTATCTTGGAGTAGTGAGGTAAAGACGGTCTCTGAGAGCACATACTGAGTAGACAAAAAATACAGTGTTTCCCTGTGTTTTTAATGTGCTCAGGACTTTAGGATACTTAGTACCAGGAAGAAGCTGCTCAATAGGGACCAAAACCTTCAGTCTATGGTTTGGAGGCAGTGGGGAAGAAGATTAACTGGGACTTTATCTTGAAAAATAAAAATAACACATAAAAGTAAGTCATTTTTAATTTATTTGACAAAAATGTAGATTATAATAGTACTATGAAATAAATTCCTTAGAATAACAACAGATTACTATTTATTTAAAATATTTTTTTATTTATTGATATTTTTTGAAAGAGAAAAAGAGAGAAACATCAGTTTGTTGTTCCACTTACTTATGTATTCATTGATTGCTTCCTCTGTGCTTCCTGGCCGTGGACTGAACCCACAGCCTTGCCGTATGAGGACAGCACTCTCACCAATGGGCCCGCCCAGCCAGGGCCAAGCTACTGTTTGTTTTTGGCATAACTTTCTTGACAAAATTTTAAGTTGATAAATTAGTATATCTCACACTTCATGATGTGGTTGTTCAATTAAATAGAAAATCATTTTTACAAAAACCTTTAAGGATTTCCTGAGTTTTTTCAAAATCTTTTAATTTGTGAATATTTCAATTAGTTTCTTTTAAAGTTTTGTTGCTTTCTTTTCTTGCTCAAGTTGGCAAGCTCTTTATTGGTCAGTGGCTTTGCATGGATAGGTTTGCTTTTTATCTGCATTGTAATTGTGTGACATTCGCTACATCAGACAAGCACTGAATGGCTGCCAAAAGATACCGACCTGATGGCTGGGCTTAGGTACTAGCATTAGGCTGTGAGGGATGTCTGAGGACAGGCTACTTTTAAGGGTCAGTTCATGCGTGACTATATTCTTACTATGATAATTTTGTATTTCTTTGCAACTTTATAACTGTGGCAATGCAGACATTGAATACTTACACGAAGAAGACTCTTGAAATCATTCAGCTTCAGATGTAACCTAACCTCTTAATTAGTTATAATGATTTTATGAGCCATGCTAAGTCATTGCCAAAACCATTCAGTAAAGGAAAAAAAACACGTTTAACCCAAGGTAAAGAAGCTGGGGTGTCTGTGACAGCCCCGGCCTCGGATCGCCTGTCCTAGCGCCGGGAGGCTCGTCCAACCCCAACTCCTGACACCGGCGTGAAAAAAAACTTTGGCAAGATATGGATGGGTTGATAGTCTGTAATGATTATTTTTTCACCAGGGCCCCTCCCAAGGAAAAATAATATATATAGATTTATACATTAGGTAGAAACTAATCTGGTTGTGTCTTAATAGGGAAAAGAAGGTTTTGAGTATATACCCTAGATGTATGCCATGAGTACGCTAAAAAGGCCCAGGACATTCCTTTCCTTGCACACCTCTCTCCCTGCCTGCTGCGAGCACGGTGCCTCGGATGTGGAGCCCTGCGGGTTCACACGCAGCCTGTTGGTATCGCTGGGCTTCTCTTTCTTTGCAGATTTGCAGTTTCACATTGTCGTGCTCAGAGAAGCAGTCCCAATTAGGAGACCCTGTAGCCCCTGGATAATAATAATAGTAAACATTGCCACTTGCCAGGCATCATTCTAAGCACTTTTTACTATATTAGCTCATTTTATACTTAAAATAGGTAGACACTATTATCGCCCCGTTTCATAGGTGGACAAATTGAGGCACAGAGAGAGATCTTCAGTTACTTTCCCAAGGTCACACAGCTAGTAAGTGGCAGAGCCAAGGTTTTGAAATTCTTGGTAGTCTGGAGAACGAGACTGTGCTCTTAATCACTACACTGTATCTGAACATGTTCTGGACAAGTTACAGCAAGTTACATTAATTATATCAAATTACATTAATATAATTCTGGTTCTACCACGAAATACAATCAGATGCTTTGTGAATTCGCACATTTGAATAAGCTTTGATCCTTTCATGGAGCATGAAGCTGGGATGGAATAGAGATTCAGTCTGAGAGCCCAGGTGTACTGAGAACCTTAGTACAGAACTGTCCAACTTATGTGCTTTGGCAAACCCATGCGAATGGGTACAGCTACGACCCCTACGATCTCCTGAAGGCTGTGTAGGGCCTCTGCCTCCAGGCTGGGGACCTGAACCCTTAGGCAACCTCATTCCTTTACTCTGTAATAAAAATGTTTCCATCTTCTCTCCCTGCCATGATATGAAAAAGGTTGGGAAGCCCTGTTTTAGAGAACTGTGGACAGGTAAGAGAGAGTATGTCTGGCTGGTCCTAGTTCCCTGTCACTCCTGTATCAGAGCGGTGGTAAAGGGAAGGGGAGCAGATTCATCTCTGTGGACATAACATGAGCTTTTAGAGGTTTCCATTCCATACCTCGACACAGTTACTTGGCACAGCCTGAGGGTAGTGGAGAAGTCAGAAATACGGTTGTTTAACTAAGTGGTTCTCAAGAGTCCTTGGGGTCAAAACTCTCTGTAATAATACTAGAACACTTTTGCCTTTTTCACTGTGGTGACATTTGCAATACTAGTACAAAAGCAATGGTGGATTAAATTGCTGGAGCCTTAGCGGAATCAAGGCAGGAGCGCTAAGCCATACTGTATTCTTCATTGCCCATGTAATCATTGTGGGAAAAAATCTGGTTTCATTTAACAGTGTCGTTGAAGAAGCAGTAAAACTGATTAACTTTGTTACATAGCAACCCTTGAGAACATGTCTTTATAATATTCTTCATAATGAGGGAAGTACACGTATAGCACTTCTGCTGTGTATCGAGTACACGGCAGTCCTGAGGAAGAGCACCCGTGCGATTGTTTGAGTCGCTAGCTGAACTAGCCACTTCTTTCGTGCAGTGCCATTTTTACTTGAAAGAATGAGGGACAAACTATGGTTATTCAGGCTTGGCAGATATTTCCTCACAATGTTTGACAGACATTTTTTTTGCAAATGAATGAAGTAAGACTATTACTTTAAGAAAAACAACTAAGAGTAGTTGTTGCCAGTGATAACGTTTGAGCAAGCAAGTGAAAATTAGAATTTGGAACACTTGTTGCCGCTACCATGAACTGGACAACTTCCCAGTTTTTGTGCATTTTTTTCTGATAAGATTGATGGTGATATTAACAAATGCTACATTTTGACATTGTATAATTAAACATGTCAGCATTTGGAAGAGCTACATAACTCATTGAACCAATATTTTCTAGCAACCTTTGCATACTTTTACAAAATCATACATGACAAAAAGTCCATTTAAAGTGCAAGAAAGTCTAATAGAGTTTTAATATAACAGAATTTTAAAAATACACTGATATCATTGCAGATTCTACCTTGCAGCTTAACATTTTAAAAACAATTTCTTACCAAGTTTTAAAAAATTTTAAAATAGACTCTATTTTTTAGAACAGTTTTAGTTTTACAGGAAAATTGAAGAAAATCGTACAGAGAATTTACATATCCTCCCAAATTCAGTTTCTTATTAATGATATCTTACATTAGTATGGTACATTTGTTATAATTAATGAGCCAGTATTCATATATTGTTATTAACTCAAGTCCTTAATTCATTTAGATTTTCTTTGTTTTTACATAATGTCCTTTTTCTGTCCCAGGATCCCACCCAGAATTCCACATTACCTTTAGTCATTGTGTCTTCTTAGGTTCCTTTGGCTGTGACAGTTTCTCACACTTTCCTTATTTGTGTTGATCTTGAAAGTTTTGAGTAGTATCGGTCAGTTATTTTGTAGAATGTTCTTCAGTTGGGACTTATCTGATATTTTTCTCAGATTAGACTGAAATTAAGGACTTTGGGGGGGAAGACCACAGAGGTCAAGTACTATTTTCAAACATCATATCAGGAGTACATACTATCAACCTGACTTATCACTGTCGATGTTAACACACTGGTCTGAGGTTGTGTTGTCTGGTTTCTCCACTGTAAAGTTACTCTTTTCCCCAGCTTTCCATAGTGTGCTCTTCGGAAGGAAGTTCTCACTGAGTTTGCCTGTCGCAAAGAATAGCCACCATTGTCTGATAAGGCTGCTAAAATACATTTCCCTTTCTAGCTGTATATCTGTGTGAGGTCAGGTTTTCTTATATACTCCAACCAAAACAACATAGCACAATAGATTGAATGTAGAAGCAGATATAAGAATTCTGCTCTCTTCTGCTAAGCCAGGCATTAATGTGATTTGCAACAAATGCAAAACAATACCCCTCATCTTACTAAATTATTTTCATTTTGGAAAATATAATGATTTTCATTAAAATATTATTTATGTTAATTTGATGGGTTAGATGTAATGGTTTTATCAGTTTTTAAAAGATTTTGTTTGTTTATTTTTAGAGAGAGGGGAAGGGAAGGAGAGAGAAGAGGACGGAAACATCAATGTGTGGTTGCCTCTAGAGTGCCCCCTACTGGAGACATGGCCTGCAACCCAGGCATGTGCCCTGACTGGGAATCAACCAGTGACCCTTTGATTCCCAGGTCCATGCTCAATCCACCGAGCTACACCAACCAGGGCTCTTGTTCTTATTTCAACTAAATTAATAAATATATTCTTTAATTTCTAATACAATATATGTGAGGAGAGATAACCCATGTAAACAGAAAACTCTTTGGGTTCCTCAATATGAGTGTAAAGGGATCCTGAACCAAAAGGTTTGAGAACCATTTGCTTTAGGGTTAACTTTTGTGGATCAAAATGAAAGAATTGTATTCAAAGAAAGCAAGCAAAAACAGAATTCTAAAGGCTTAATGAGTAAACCGACTATACCTAAATTTTCCTTATTGAGAAATGTAATTTTTACACCTGCAGAAAATTGTTTCTTCAACTGATAACTGTGCTCACAAGTAACTATTTGCAGGAGTAGTTTGTTATTTGTGTCGTAAAAATAATGATAGGTGGCCAGGTGTGTTTGTAAAAAGTCTGAGCAGAAAAATATATCCATTGATGCATATGCATGGGCCCACACAGTGTTCACTGTCAACTTCATGTTCATTAGCTTTCTTCTTTGCCTCTCAGTATTCAAAGAAAGTAGGTACATCACATACACATTTTGCCTTCATCTGTTTATTAATCTTGATTATATCATAGTTTATATATCATTAGACCTAAATTGTACTGAAAAGTATCTCTTGGGAAGTTGTTAAGAGACATTTCCCTTATCTTTCTGTTTTATGCTTTATTTCATTTGATATATTCCAAATGAAACTACTTGTTGGAAACTACTTCTGGATTATGCCCTGTGTTTTGTACACTCTCAGTAAAGATTATGCTGAAGGAGGAATAGCTTTTATCTTTACTACTCGGCCAAAGGTCAAGTCTGTTGGTGCTCAGATGCCAACAGTGGTGATTTTCATCAGGGAATAAGGGCATTAATCACTAGAGCTCAGGTAGCCCAAGAATCTCCTTGGCCCTTTACCTTCCCCACAGCATTGCTGGTCTCTGGTGGCCATTTCTCAAATATGCTGATGTCTGGCAGTACTGTGTCCAAATAAGCAGGTGGCCTGGCTGAGACACAGGGCGCAGGTGGAGCAGAAGTGAGATGGAACAGAGATTAGTAGAGAAAGGGTCAGATTCTTGTAGGGAGGAATGTGAATCCGGTGTCAAAAATGAGCCCTAAATCTTTTTTGTCCTCTCTTTTTCTGCCCACATTCCTACTCAACCCCTAAGGGAAAAAGTCATAGTCTTAGTCTTAAAAAGTACCTTGGAAGTCATCTCATCTGTCCATTAAACCAATCCTGAATCCTCCTGCAAACTCTGGTCTTTCTGTTGTTTGCAGTGCCAATTTGGGGGATGCCGTTTACTGTGTGAGAAGGAACATAAGATACATGCAGTTAGATGTAAAATATCAACATCCATACCTTGACTTAGACTGTTTTATATAGGCCCTCAATATTATACGGAAGGTTTTTGCAATAAAACTTCATAATTGACCTACACCATAATATGACTTAAAAACATAAGATGTATACTTGTAAATTTTTATTAATAATTTTATTTATTTATTTTAGACAGAGGGGAAAGGAGGGAGAAAGAGAGGGAGAGAAACATCCCTCTTTTGTGTGGTTGCCTCTCTTACACCCCTGACTGGGGACCTGGCCTGCAACCCAGGCATGTGCCCTGACTGGGAATCAAACTGCATGACAGTTTGGTTTGCAGGCCAGCGCTCAATCCATTGAGTCACACCAGCCAGGGATATGCTAGTAATTTTTACCTGAATTTATTTAATTATTCTGAAACTTTGAAATAAAAGAAAAATAGAATTCTCTGCAAGGTTGGAGTTGAACTGAAGGATCAGGTTTTACTAATTGTTGTTGATGGTTTGTATCCTCCAAGGAAATAACTATATATTGGGTTAAAAGTTGTTGATGTGTATTGTGTCTTACTATTTTAAAGGAAAAAGGAAAAAAGACTTAGAGAAATGCCCATAAAAGAGGGGCTAGATTAGAAATTTGAAAACTGTAGCCACTCAGAATAAATGTGGTCATTTCCGTGATGAGAAGTAGGGTGAAGAAGAATCAGAAGGAATGGGAAACACTGGGTTCAGAGAATACCTTCCTACTTTCTTCATACGGGGGTTCCTGTCCAGGACACGCTGTGAGGCTGGACAGTGTCGTTCAGCTTCTGTTCCCAAACCAGGGCAAGAACAGCTCCTTAGGTGCTGTAGTGTGTGGCTACGATTTTCAGCTCTGCGAGGCACGGACTTCTGAGACTCAGCTTCCTGAAGCTTCTCTGAGGGAGAAAACTGGCTCTCATTTTCTGTGAATAAATTTACATTGTGCTGGTAGTTGGAGTGGTTTAAAAGCATGTCTGGTCCCTGTCATGGGGGAGAAAGTGCCTAGCGATTCCCAGAAGGTGTCAAGGGAAGAATAAGTGTGCTAAGATCTGTACACCTTCAATATGTTCTCTGTCTTAGGAGTAAAAGTATTTTGAGGAGCAGATCTAGTATTAGAAGTAGACACAAGTCCTCGTATTCCTTTTAAAGTTACTTATCTAAGAAAGTATGACAGTAAAGTTTAATATTTGTGTCAGCGTTTGGGAGGAATGTGTCCTTTACCTGCCCAAATAGGGATTAAGGAGCATGAACCAAATTTGTAACATTGAAGTGGTCATTAGCTTTTTTAAATTAGAATTTGTTTTAAATTTTAAAGTAAATGATATTACTTGGATTTAATAATAAATGTATCACAGCTTTAAATAATAATTGGGAATAGTTCTCTAAACAGAAGGTCTATATGATGAAATACTTGGTAAAGTATTGAGAAAATCTAGGCCAACCGATAGACATGACTATAAAACACATTAAAGCTACTTGTTGGACTTTTTTTTCAATAGCTTTAACACTGCTGGCTTTTCTAATGCCCACTTGGCAATTGGCTCTTTTGTTTTATAACAGAAAAACATTTTTATCAAATAAAAATTGATTCATAATTTTCAAGTTTTTCTGTGCCTACCATAAAGTACATAATTTGATATACTTCATAGAATCTCCCCCTTAGATTAGATCAGTTGACTCAAATTTAGTATTTAGCATGTTGCTAATTAGAATATTTAATAAGAGATATCCCATTAGATATATTATTACTTTAAATATGTTTTACAAGAAAAAGTTATACTATTTCTGTTTCTTAAACTTGGTGAAGATACTATTGAGTCAGGCAAAAGATTTTGAGGAAAAACTGGAAATGAGCTATAACATCAAGAAATTAGACTTCTGGCCAAGATGAAGGTGTAGGTAGATACACATTGTCTCCTTACACAACCAAAAAGACGACAAATTTAAAAACAAAAGATAAATTTAAAAATAAAAAGTAACTAGAATTGCCAGAAAATTGAACTGTATGGAAGTCTGACAATTGAGGAGTTAAAGAAAAAACATTCATCCAGACCGGTAGGAGGGGCAGAGATGGGCAGCTGGGGTGGACTGGGTTGGGCAAGTTGGTGGCTGGCAGACCAGGCAGTCCCATATTCATGTGTGGATAAACTGGGAGGAACAACTGGGGAGAGAGACAGACCATGCCACCCAGGGTTCCAGCACAGGGAAAGAAAGCCTCAAACCTCTGGCTGTAAATATCTGTGGGGTTGCAGTAGCAGGAGAAACTTCTAGCCTCATAGGAGAATTTGTTGAAGAGACCTATAGGGTACTACGACCTACACAAACCCACCCACCAGAGAATCAGCTCCAGAAGGGCCCACTTTGCTTGTGGGTAGCGGGGGAAGTGACTGAAAATCGGCCAGGAGCCGACCAAGCTGCATTGTTCCCTCTCAGACCCCTCCCCCACATATAGTGCCACAACGCAGCAACATGGGTTGCCCTGCCCTAGTCAATACCTAAGGCTCTGCCCCTTACTACATACAAGTGTGCAGAGACAAAGAAATATGGCCGAAATGAAAGAAGAGATCAACGCTCCAGAAAAAATGCAACTAAGCGATGAAGAGATAGCCAACCTATCAGATGCACAGTTCCAAACTCTGGTAATCAGGATACTCACAGAATTGGTTGAGTATGGTCACAAAATAGAGGAAAAAGTGAAGGCTATGCAAAGTGAAGTAAAGAAAAATATACAGGAAACCAACAGTGAAGGGAAGGAAACTGGGACTCAAATCAACAGTTTGGAGCAGAAGGAAGAAAGAAACATTTGACCAGAACAGAAGGAAGAAACAAGGATTCAAAAAATGGGAAGAGGCTTGGGAACCTTTGGGACGACTTTAAACGTTCCGACATCCAATCACAGGGGTGCCAGAAGAAGAAGAGGAAGAGCAAGAAATTGAAAACTTATTTGGAAAAATAATGAAGGAGAACTTCCACAATCTGGTGAAAGAAACAGACTTCCAGGAAGTCCAGGAAGCTCAGAGAGTCCCAAAGAAGTTGGATCCAAGGAAGCACACACCAAGGCACATCAGAATTACATTACCCAAGATTAAAGATGAGAGAATCTTAAAAGCAGCAAGAGAAAAGGACAGTTACCTACAAAGGAGTTCCTATAAAACTATCAGCTGATTTCTCAAAATAATCCTTGCAGGCAAGAAGGGGCTGGAAAGAAGTATTTGATGTCTTAAAAGACAAGGACCTTCATCCAATATCACTCTATCCAGCAAAGCTATCATTTAGAATGGAAGGGCAGATAAAGTGCTTCCCAGATAAGATCAAGTTAAAGGAGTTCCTCGTCACCAAGTCCTTATTATATGAAATGTTAAAGGGACTTATCTAAGAAAAAGAAGATCAAAACTAGGAACAGTAAAATGACAACAAACTCCCAACTATCAACAACTGAACCTAAAACAAACTAAGCAAACAACTAGAACAGGAACAGAATCACAGAAATGGAGATCACATGGAGGGTTATCAGCAGGGAGAGGGGA
This sequence comes from Micronycteris hirsuta, assembly GCA_004026765.1. NCBI lineage: Eukaryota > Metazoa > Chordata > Mammalia > Chiroptera > Phyllostomidae > Micronycteris > Micronycteris hirsuta. Next base: position 40,658 of record PVJI01006938.1, on the reverse strand, counting down.
GAATGGGGGTAAAGGTACAGAGAATAAGAAGCATAAATGGTAGGTACAAAATAGGCAGGGGAGGTTAAGAATAGTATAGGAAATGGGGAAGCCAAGGAACTTATGTGTGTGACCCACGGACATGAACTAAGGGGGGTGGGTAATGCTGGTGGGAGAGGGGGTGCAGGGCAGAGGGGAATAAAGAGGAAGAAAAAAATGGGACAAGTGTCATAGCATAATCAATAAAATATATTTAAAAGATAAATAAATTATAAGATTCCCATGTATTTTAGGGTCAAATATTACTTAACTCATATCTTTGATTGTTAATCAAGAAATATATGTTATGTAAGATCCCCCCCCAGATTATTGCATTGAATTTAGTGATGAACAACTATTTCTTAAGTGTTTCCTTATCTGTATGCCACTCTATTATAAGGAATGCAAAGGAAGTGTAAGAAGTTTCTTTCAAAGAGTTTACAGTTTATAAAGGAAATAACATTAACCCAATACCAGACAGTGTAGCAGAGTGGGAAGAGGCCCAACTGTGTCAGGAAATGTAAATTCCAGTCTTCACTCAGATATTGTACTGTGTAGCTGAGTAGCCTTAGGCAGGTCACTTAACCTCTGTGGGTCCAAGTACCTCATCTCTAAAATGCATGATGTGATCAGCTATCACAGTCTATTTTAAAGAGCCGTGTTCACTAGTTAAGTATGTATTATGAGTGCATCAGGAATTAAATGTAAGGATTGAGACAATTCAGAGGAAACATGAGATTTAAGGAGGAAATAAACTGGTCTTCACATTGAAAGGTGAGTAGAATTTAGATGAACAGACTGAAGGTATTTTAACCATGATCTGCGGCCAAGTACCAAATGTTTCAGGACGAACAGAAAATACTTGCCTAATGACAGCAGAGCACGTGTTGGGAAAGGGAAAAGGGCAGTAAGAATGAAAATCTCAGACACTCACTTTGTGAAAGCCAGACTTCTTACCATAGTCTTCAGAGTCATTTTACGTTTTGAGCAGGAACATGGTGCATCATGTGAGAAATGTTTTAGGAAGACGGATGGGGCAGTACACTCTAGCTTCCACCGGTATGTTCGAGTGCATCAGTAAACAGTATCTCCTCTTGGGAATGCCCTCCTTGGGAAATTTACTTCAATAAACCAACCTGCTATCCATTTGTTTAAATTACCTTTTATGCAGGGTAACAGAAAGCTTTACCTTTTTTATATTTTATGGCACTGCTCCCTAGTCATTCAACAAATATTTACTGAGTACTTAATGGAAAGCTGGCATAGTTCTAGGTGCTGTAGGGGTATGAAGATCAGTAAGTCAGTCTCCACACCTGCACAGTCTTAATTTAGAAGAGAAATGTGCTCAGTGCCTAGATCACTAGAATGTGAGGCAGATTGTAGTGAGCACTGCAGGATCTGTATGACCATAATGCTGTGAGTAATCAGAGGAGCTGGGCCTTGGAGGCTGGAGTGTTGGAGAATCTGCTGGTATAGGGGTGGGGGGGCGGGGGGAGGCTTTGGAGGGGTCATTATTTCTAAGAATAGGACATCAAGAGAGCAACCTTAGTGATCTCTTCCTCCTCTGAGGGTTTGTTTTATGAAGAACACAGAGATAGAAATTAAAGAGTATATTCAGAGAAGTGAAGACTCAGGAGGGTTCTACTTCCATTAATGACAGAGTACAGTAGATCCTATTTGACCAAGTTACCTGTAGATCACAGCTATAACTCTGGACAAAATTAAAAAAAAACTATCTGAAGGCACTCTCTTGGTTGCTATCTGTTGAGCAAACAAAAACAGGGAGAAAGTAGAATACACTCAACACTTGGAAGAAAGGATTGGCACTAAAGAATTTCTAATTTTTATAGGGTTATGTTTGTTTTTGGCTTTTTTTTTGCCTGAGAGCAGATTACTGTTGGCCTCGTATAGGACATATAAAACTCAGTAGAAACCTGAACTGTGCCTGGCTTGAGGGACCAAAGCAGCTGGAAAGTAGATGAGAAGTCATAGAAAGGAGAGAGCCACAGAGAAGGAGCCCAAAATTCTTTATAGAAACTGCCCAAATTCTGGACTGACCTGTGAACTATACATGCACAGTGAAGGCTAAAAACAACAGAACAGAGATTCAGTTCCTGCTCATTACAGAGGGGACAGAATTTGGAGTATGGAACTAGCTAAGTTATTAACCTACTAAAATAGCAACAATAGCAAAAAAGTCAATATACTTAGGTAGAATATAACAGAATCCCAAGTCTCCACAACATCATTTGCAGTATCTAGAATGCAATCCAAAAGGACTGGATGTAGGCAGACACAGGCCAATCTGACCCATTTTAAAACAGAAGACAATCAGTGGAAACATCATGAGATGCCACAGATATTGGAATTAGAGACAAGGATTTTAAAGTAGCTTTGATATCTATAATAACCTCGAGTTATTGTACTGGGAGTGAACAAACAGGAAGTCTTAGAAAGAAGATTAAAACTGTGTAAAAGAACCAAATGGAAATTCTAAAACAAAGTTAAACATTCTAGACCTGAAAGTTATAAAGTTCAGTCTATATACTTAATGCGAGATTGCAGATGGCAGGAGAGTCAGTGAATTTGAAGGTAGGTCAATAGAAATTATGCAATCTGAAAAATAAGAGAGAGAAAGATTGATTTTTTAAAAGCTTCATGGCATAAGAAACTGTATCAAAAGTCCAACTACGTCATTGGGGGCCTGGAAGGAAAGGAGAAAGGGAATGGGATTTTTAAAAAATAAATAATGACTGATTTTTTTCATATTTAATAAAAGGTGTAAATATAACCTCAGGCAGATACAAAGAAAATCACACCTAGGCGCACCATAGTCAAACTGCTGAAGACCAAACACAAAGAAAATTTCAAGGCAGCCAGGGTAATAATTAATGAGACCAACTTCTCATCAGAAGCAATGGAGACATGAAAACAGTGCAACAACATCTTTAAAGTGCCAAAAGGAAAGAAAACCCTGAAAATCCAGAACTCCCTTTCCAGGGAGTGTAAGAGTCTTGGGTGGAACTTGGGTTACACGCAGGAGAGTAGTGCGCAGTCAGGCAAGGTGGGTGGGTCGGAGTCAGCATAGAGGGGCGTTATGTCATGGGATTGAGTTTGGATTAGACCTTCCATCAGCAAGCTCATCATTGTTTTTGAAACCTGTCTGCACTGGACAGTGTGGCAAAGATGTGAAGACTGGCACTGTGACACCATGTGCAGGCCTTTGTGTGCGGGACACACAGCCACTCCTCCAGACGGGCCTGGAACTCGGTGAGCAATGTGCCTTTAAGGTGTGCTCCTTCCTCTAGGCACATACTGCCCCCTGGCAAACGAAGCACGGACTGGGTTTCAGCCCCTAAGTCCCCTCTAAAATGATAGAACAAAATGAATATAAGAGAAATGTATAGGATTGGATGGAGGGAGATTTCAGGGCCAGGGCCACCTAGGGCTCTGAGATGCTGACACTTTCAGTTCAGATGACCAGAGGAATGGCAGGACCCTTAGGAGAAATACCTGAGGTAGGAGAAGAGGGCTTATAGGCCATCCAGGACCGAAGATTAGAAATTTAGGACTGATGTTAAAGATCTGGCAGTGAGTTTTAGAGATGTGTTAGTTTGGAGTCTAATGAAATCACCTGAACTGACACCAAAAAATGAAGAGATGAAGGTGAGGTTGGAAAATCTTATTTCACCAGTCAGTGAAAGGAACCAGAGCTGAGGTCCAAATATAGTTGCAGCAAAGGTACAATAGAAACACTGAAAATTTTCCCTGGGCCTTTCATGATGGGACTTCCCGAAAGATGCCAGATGATTTTGCCAGCCATTCCTGCTGGCAATGCACGTCTGTTTTGTACAGGTCCTTACCTCCTAGCTGGGGGCATAATGACAAGGTGCAGCCCCCTGAAACACCTGCTGTCGAGGGCAAGCAAGTGCTCTACCAAGGAAGCTTTTCTCACTATTCGGCTTGACCCTCAGAAATAGTGTAAAAAATTTTAGGGATTGGATAAACTCACATTTAATCCATTCATGAAAGTTGAATCTTTTCATGAGAGTTGGGCAGCATATAATTCAGGGTCATCTTTTTGGCAAGAAGATGGAGTGAAAAATTCTATTTGGTCTCACTTTGAAGGACTTGGCCCTTTGTTTATTCAGCAGCATAGAGAGGCATTCAACCTTGCTCTAACTCACTTTTTAATATCTTTAGAATATGAATTAGCATTTTTACTCAGTATTTTCATGATTTGGAAAGCAAAAGAGTAGGAGGAAGAATAATAACTCTCTGATATCCACTTCTTTTCCAACTCTAATTAGGCTTTTCAAATATCCAAGTCTAAAAGGATTCCGTTTGTCCCCAGTGAACTGTGATAAGGAAAAGCAAAACAAAAATAACAAAATCTCTTCATTTGTAAGAGTTTAACATATTCAGAAATCCTCATTCTGAAATTTAAAATAAGTTCTAAGCCTTTTCACTCTTTCCTTTACAGTTTCCCAAAAGTCACTTTTCATGCCTCTTAGCTCTCATTTCCAAAGGAAGAGGAAATTGATTAACCTTTTGTTGCAAATGCACATGTAGGACCAGTAGCAGAGGGCGCAGAAATTAATCTTGCACCATGTGGATAATCTTCAGAATTTCTTCTGGATGGATCCCTAGGCCAGATACATTTGTCTTTCCTCCCACGGAGACATAGTGAATACTGCCCTCTACTGAGGGGCTGCTCAGGGTGGCTTGTGATTAGGTTAATGATCAAGTGCTAGTTACTGGTTTCAATGACTTTGGTGGAATCATGTTGTTACTTATTACTTCATTACTACCTTATACATTCCTGTTAAAATCATTATATCCAAAAATATAGCATAAAAGGGTGGAAACATTTTAGCTTTTGCTGCATTATTTCCTTCTGTAGCCTGTGCAGTCAGATGCCATAATGTCTGAGGCATTATGTTTCAATGTCTGTTTGTTTTGAACTATGGAAGAAAATTCCCTTTCCAGTGGAAATTAGAAGGGGATTATTACAGAATTATTTTAATAAGTGAGTTTGTGAAATAATTCTAGCAATAGATGAACTATTTTTCTTTTCTCTGCCAATATTTTTTTCAGTGTTTTCTGGATTGCTAATGTCTGGATTAGTCATTTCAAAGAACTAGCTGTGTGAAGCTAAAATAATTTTTTTATTCTTTAGTATTTTAAAGGATTAATTACACATGGTTATTAATAGTAGAGGATCACATTAAACTAAATACCTTCTAAGCAAAAACTCCTTAAACTAACCAATGAAACAATTATGCACACACATATATATTTGTATATTGCATGTTTTTGAAAAGTGTCATGCAATCTGTATTCCTGGGTATGAAGAATATGAGTTCTCTTATTAGGCTAAATCAGCTATTTTCAACTGGTGAGCCACAAAAATTTTTAAAACATGCAATACCTGACTATTTAGTCAGGGGCACTGACCTCTTTTCCCTTGTATTGTCAAATTTAAAAAATGACAGCAGCCAACACAACAATAGCCATCTGGTGTAAATGAATCAAAATTATGCCTATTATTTTTCTGTTAGATCGGCAAAAAAAATTTTTTTGGTGTGCCCAGAATTTTAGTAATTAGTTTGTGCACCAGGAGATGAAAAAGGTTGAAAAGTTGCCGGGTGAAGCGTTCAATATAATGCACTGTGCAGCTCACTTGTGTTGTTCCCATGTCTCTAAACCTGGTTTGCTTAGATTGGCTTGATGCTAAACAGATTTTAGCAAGGGAGCCACGAGAAAAACTAGCAATCCAAGGTTTCCCCATGGCTTCATGTAAAATCCAAAGCTTCAATCTCTAATTACCTTCATTCAGAAACGTTAGACACTGTAAGAACTAAGTAGGAGGTCTAGTCTAGCCAGGTTGAATAATCCTGTGCGCAGAGATTCCAGAACTTGGTTAGCCAGTGTCTGCGTGGGAGGCTATGAAGGCCCATTTCCCTCAGCTTTACAAACCAAAGAAGCAGTCCTGGTTTTCATGGACTCCAGGCTACCGCCTGACTCTCCCTTACACCATCGTTACATTGGAAACTTAGGCTAAATAAACTACCTACGCAGGATTTTCTATTCCAGAAGTATTTGGAGGCTTTCTGAGTAGTGGGTCTGATTATTTATTGCTGTTGATTTCATCGGTATGGTTGACAGCAGTTTATCCTATTTCCAAAAAGAGAAATTCTTGACTCCCCTCGAATGTCAGCTGTCTGGTAAACAACTGGATGCTAGCTAATTGCCTAACAAATAATAGTCTGGTTTACTCAATCTCCGGTTGTTAATGTAACCCATCACACTAATTTTAACCATCTCATGGAGACTCTTTTTCAGTTTTTTAAATTGAATTTATTGGGGTGACACTGGTTAATAAAAGTGTGTAGGTTTCAGGTGTACAGTTCTATAACACATCATCTGTATATTGTGTTGTGTGTTCACCTCCCCCAGTCAGGTCTCCTTCTGTCACCATTTTGCAGTTTTTGTCATTGCCTTGGAGTTGTATTAATACTTAAGTTCAGTGATACTTATTTATAATAATAATGATACTAATTATAATGATTCCCTAATTCTTTGTATTCTTCTAATGTTGTGTTTTTAATCTATTCTCACACTTTTTATTTTGGTTTTCCATGGTGCAGGCCATAAGTCAAATGTTTTTATGCTAATTGTTGGGATTTTCCACTTCCCAGATGAACTGGAAGTATTTCTACAAATAAACCCAGCATGGTGCTTTTCACATATTAAGCACTCAGTAGATTAGTTTAATGTGGCTTAAGTTTTGTGGCAATTGCCAGTTCCAGAACCTCCAGAATTAGATATTTCCAGAATTTGGAGATCTATTACATATACAAAGTTAGTCGAATAAGGGTGGGGAAAGACTGCAGTTGCCTCTGGTTCACTATGTTGATTTTATTCTTGTTGAGTCATTATTGCTAAAAACTAACCGTTAAAATAAAATATGACACCCCCCCCCCAAAAGAGCACTATATTAGCCATTGTTATTCGGTCACAGAGGGGACAGAGAGTGTAGCGAAGATCTGGTGGATTTGGGTAGAACTAACCTCCTGCCATTGAGAGTATGTAAGTCAAATAGTAAAACTTATCCTCAGCACACCAAGAAACACCTTCTGAAATAGAATGTGTAAGAGTTTCTGGAATGGCGAGATACTTCCCTGCTATGTGCTATAGATTTAGTATTAATGAGATTGTTCATATTGAGATGCGATATGACTTGATCTGTCTTGGGAAATTATTTACTCTACAAATATACACATTTCAGTGCTCTGTTTTTCCTACTTATTATCTTTATTAACTTCGTGCATATAAATTGCTTTAACATCAATTGATATATTTTTAGTTTGTTTTGAAAGAGACACATTCATTCTGATTTCATTCAAGCATGTGTTTTTCTATTAAAAGGTAATTCTCTTTAAGATAGGAGGTATTGTCATTTCTGTGCAAACAAAGCAAGATGCCACACACTTGTTTAATGAGGAGCTATCAGGGTATCACTACAAAGAATTTATAAAGAGGAGTCTATGCAGATAAAGAGTAACCCTTAGGACAGTATAATCTAGACAGCGCTTGAAATAATAATCATCCTACTTGAGCTCAGATAATGGTGGCAGAACAAGCATTAGCCAGGCAGAGAAAAAAGACATTCAAGCTGACAGCTCATTTGTGTGTGCTGAAGTGGATCAACGGCTCATGGCAGGGCAGAAGGCAGCCGGTGGTAAAGCTCATGCATTTCACCTTGGTGTGGCATTGACAAAGTCCCACTCCTGGCACCGGGGTCACACTGAAGCGGACAGCTGTGTCATTTCTCATAAAGGAGAAAGAAGACAGCAGGCAGGCTCTTTCTTCCTGAAAGTTTGTTAGTGAAAACTGTGCTGCATGTAATCCAGCTGTATACTTTCAGTAATTAAGGAAAACAAATGCTCTTTGCAAATTCATTATAGATTTAAAGTTCTTTAAGTTTTCATCAGGTTTCCACAGAAACACAGAGTTTCAAACAATAGTTGAGAATGCACAAACCATCAAATAAGTGGATTTTAATTGTTCCTGCTTAGAAAATTATTTCGATAACCAGCCACATCAAAGACTATTAAACTTTTTAATTGCTCAGGTAGAAAGATGGAGAATATCATCATCTATCATAAAAATCTGCATGAGATAATGCTCCTTGAATTCTGAGCTACAATAACATACTCAAGGATGATACTAACTGAAGTGCCATTTAGTACTCAAAAATAATCATATGCTTTAATTATTCATGGGACACAATGCATGAATTTACAATACTAATTATGCTTTCAAAAAGTGTCTTATGCTATGGTTTACTTACATAGGAGGATCAACTAATGCAAAACAAAAGTATAAATGTTTGCAATTGCAATAGGTATCACGTGCATGCAAGTTAGTGGTGTGTTAGTGAAGTCAGGAGAGTGGAGAGATGTGTCTTCTCTGTGTTTTGCAAAGTTCTTGTAGGATTTAGCACAATGCTTTGTATTTATTAAGCATTCAGTGGTTACAGTTGATTTTGAAGAAGACTCAGTGATAGTATATTCATTTATTCACCAATCTCGTCTAATGCGAGACTGTTCCCTGGCCTGTGCTGGGTGCTAGAGAAGGACGTGAGTAAGACAGTCCTGACCCTTCTGGGACCCGGTCTCGTACACTGGAGTCAATGAAGGAGGCAACCGTAAGTTTAAATAGACTTGTGACTCCTCAAGCTCTTTAGTATATGCATTTATGTTGAATATTTTACACGTTCACTCCTCATTATTATTCAGGAAGGTGTAGGGGACTAAATAGTCAAAAAACAAAAACGAAGAGTATACTTTGTTTGGAATGCACTGATCTTCATCATTGTTTCACTACGGCATCATTCTGTTTCTACTCTTTTTTTTTTTTGTCATAATATGTTTTGTTTCTTTCCTGTTTTGAAAGTACAGAACACTCTAAAAAATAAAGATCATAAAAATACCCGTAAGTCTATCACTCAGACCATTGAAAGATAACAGTTGTTAGCATTTTTCATATATTAGCTTCTTCCCTACATATGTAATTTGAGCAAAACAGATACCTTAACACAATTATAATTTTGCATTAATATATTTTTTATTGTGTTTCCATGTAAGTTTTTTTCATAAGTGTCATTATTTGTTAGGAGCCTATTATTTCATTATATCAATGTGCCATAGTTTCTTGAACCATTCCTCTGTTGTTGTATTCTAAAGTTGCATTTTGGTTCACATAATTACGAACAGTCACTGTGTATAGCCTCTGGTTGAATTTCTGATCATTCCCTATAGATTGATTTCTAAAAGCGGAATGATTGGGGCAAGTTTGTGACTTCTTTTAAGTCTCTTAACACAATCCAACACATTTTTTTCTGAACTGAACTCATTTATTCTTTAAGCAGCAAGATATGTTACATTACATGCTTGCCAGCATTGAGTAGTATAATTTATTTTTCTTTGCAAAATTGCTATCTGAAAAATATGTTATTTTTGTTTTTCTTTGGTTAATACTGAGCTTATACTTTTTATCAGTCTCTTATACATTTTATGTATTTTTTGTTCCATGAATTTTCTACTAAAATTTTTTTTTTAATTTTATTTATTTATTTTTAGAGAGAGGGAGACAGAGAGGGAGAGAAACAGCAATGTATGGTTGCCTCTCACATGGCCCTCACAGGGGACCTGGCCCGCAACCCAGGCATGTGCCCTGACCGGGAATCAAACCGGGACCGTCTGGTTCCCAGCCCGCGCTTAATCCACTGAGCTACACCAGCCAGGCTCATGAATTTTCTACTAAAATTTTTATCCCTTTTTTGTTGGAATGCTCTTACAGTTAGTTTTATTGCAAGCAATGCTTGTCTCATCCACTTTCTTTTTCATGTCAACTTGCTCTCTCCCTATAGCTTTCTGTTTTTACTCAGTTGGGTCGTCTTGTATTCTATAAGGATGGCATATAATTTTCTGGCTTTTTTCTTCTAGTTCTTATATACAGTAAGTCATAAATTTTATCTTTGGAAATAAGGTTACATTATACCATAAAAGTTTCAAATTGATTATAAAAATAAATATAAAGTAAATGACAATATGTTTTCATGTATTTATCAATTATATAAAACCAATATTTTGCTATAAAAGCTAGATCATTTTTCTACGTGTGCTGGATGTGCTAATGACTTCTAAAATTATGGGCTTTTTCAGGTAAATATCTCTGTAGCAAGTATGCTTTTTCAGTTAGTTATTGCTCCATACCAAATTACACCCAAGATTCAGTATTTTTTAAAAATAATAATTTAATTAGCTCTTACTTCACATGCCAAGGGAAAAAAGTAAGCATTTATTATTGCTTTCATCTGTAGGTCATCTGGAGAGTTTTGGGATCTCTTCTGGGCCCACGTTTGCACCTGTAGCCAGCTTTGCTGATCTTGGTTGGATTTTCCCATCAGTGTTGACGGGTCAGATGGCTGCAGGCTGGCCTAGGATGGTTTCTCAGCTCAGACAACTGGCTGTCCTTACATTCTCTCCTCCTCCAGCGGGACAGCCCAGGTGTTGTAACGCAGTGAGCGGAAGCGTGCAACGCCTTTTGACCTCCGAGCTCAGAACTGGAAATTTGTCTCTTTTGCCTCATGCTTTTGGCTGTGGTAAATTACAAGGCCACCCCAGACTGAAGACTTGGGCAGAATAGGTTCCATGTCACAGTGGGAGAGCTGGAAAGTCACCATCCAAAGGTGTAGACAAGGAATGAAGAACAGCTGGAGCCTTACATAATCAGACAGCCGCACCTAGGCATTCTCCCTTTCTCCCAGAGCAGTGTAAATAGGTTTAAAGTTGTCACAATTTTCTAGATAAGTTTTTAGCGGATACATTTGAATGCCCCAAATATCTTTGAATATGGAATGCTAGGGAAAGTGGGGTGAATCCTGGGGCAAGATTGATCAGTATCAATTCAATCAGTCATAGTGACCAGGATGTCACTCACCAGAAATGATAGCATCTGTATGTGGTTTGGTGAAAATATTTATTATATTTCTGTATGTTATATAATCATAAGAAAAAATAAATTTATAAAAATATTTTTAAATAAATCAAATTTTGAATTTGAACAAAACTTTCAAATAAATCTTCTCAGAATCATAATGAGAAACTTGCCTTCGTAAATATAACTTTTTAAAAATCAAGCTTGAGGCTGAAAATGGCTAAATGCAGTTCCTGAGTAGAATTTTTAATGATAATCCAAAGAAAATTTGAAGAGAAAGTTTTTATAGTTAATATCTTTTGTGAATAAGGAAGTGTTAGGAAGTCTTCTACTTCCAGTAATGTGGACTCTTTCACTGTAATGTGCGCCAGCCTTCTAGGTAGACAGTGAAGGAGGCTAGATGAAGTAAGTATCAGGATAGGCTAACTGCCGAAACAGACATGCAAACAAATCTCAGAGGCTTAATAAATGCACAAGGCTTTTTTGCTCCTATGACCATCCAGTGCAGACTGGCCAGGAAACTCTGCCCCTTGTGGTCCTTCCCCGATCCAGGCTTCATCCCCGGTGTGCTCCCACCCTCCTTTAAGTCCTCAGAGCCCTCTCTGTTCAGCCAGCAGATAAGTAAAGGAAGTGAGTATTCTTTGTGGATTTTTACAGGCCTGATCTAGAAGCAATGCATATCACTTTCTCTCACATTGACTTGCCTGAACTTGACCACATGGCCATACATAAATGCAAAAGAGAAACTGGGGAATATATAGTCTCGCTGTGTGCCAGGAAGAAGAGGAAAACATGGATATTGGTGAGCATTAGCAATGCCCCTTAAAACAGTGAGCTGGGCTGAGCTGAGTGTCCTCCTTTTGGCCATCTCACTGGTTTAGTGGGACAAGAATCAGAGACTAGGACCAGCCAAGAGTGGGAACCTAGTAAATTGCTTCTTTCTTTTGATGGAGCCCTGAGGATTGCACTCTAGGAATTAAGTGTGAACCCGAAGTAAGTCAGCTCTCTTGTGGATTTAAGTCAAAACCTTGTGTGATCCGAGTAGCTCAGAATACTTCAGACCTTGAACTTGGATTTATTTCTTCAAGTATTTCTTTTTCAAAGATAAAATCCAATACACGGCCCTGGCTGGTGTAGCTCAGTGGATTGAGCGCGGGCTGGGAACCAGACGGTCCCGGTTCGATTCCCAGTCAAGAGCACATGCCTGGGTTGCGGGCCAGGTCCCCAGTGAGGGCCATGTGAGAGGCAACCATACATTGCTGTTTCTCTCCCTCTCTGTCTCCCTCCCTTCTCCTCTTTCTAAAAATAAATAAATAAAATCTTTAAAAAAAAAATCCAACACACGAAGATAGCCAAATGTATGAGGAGAAAAGACTGTGAATGAGAACAAGAAAGAACAATCAACAATAAATTTATGAACTCTAGATATTGAAATTATGAGTCTGTATTTTAAACAACTAGAATTACATTTTGAAAGATGTTTGTTTTTTAAAAGGCAGGCTTGGCAATTTTACTGTAGGGATCTAGAGACTATAAAAGGAGCTATGTCAGTATTGAAAAAGGACCAATAGAAATTCTAGAAGTGTAAAGTACAATTATCAAAATTTAGAACTCAATGGATGAGTTTAGGAGCAGATAAAACGCAGCTGAGGGGGAACACAATGGACTTGGAAACGGAGGTCAGAGGAAACTAGCCAAAATGAGCCATGAGACGGTGCAGCGGGGAGGATAATACAAAAGGTAGAATAAAAGAAAGGGAGAATAGGAAGTTTGACCTAGGTTCCTTTAGAGTCCGAGAGGAGAAGGGAGAGAGAGAGCAGAGGCAGTGCGCACGCACCGGTGAGCTGGAGGTTGTCCAGCGTTGATGGGGACAGGGAGCACGGACAGCACTCTGCTCATCGAGCTGGCGGGGAGAAACCTGCTCAGGCGGAGCCGCGATATAAATGGGAGCATGTCAGCCAGGGCATTGCTTTGGCCTTTGATCTGGGGAACTCTGATGCTTGGCTGTAAGGACCAAACATGAACTATTTGGGGAGGCTGCCATTCTCCTCCCCCTCCCTCTCTCTTGCTATCCTGGAGTGAAGAATCATTAGTTGACTGTAACTATATAACAAAAGTCAAATTTCATCCCAAATATCAAATCCTTTATTCTTTTGTCAAACTTTAAAGGAAAAATTATATGTTCAGCATATGTTTGATTTTCTTTTTAAATGTCCCTGAAAAAAAATCCTACTTCTGTAAAATAAGAAAACAGGGGAAAAATGGTCCTTGTCAAAACTGATATTATGATCTTACACAGATAAGACACAAATGATAAGATGCCCATTATAAAAATGACCTTCAAAAAAGGCATTATTGTATTTGCTGCTTAAAAGTAACACAAGTTCAGCCCTGGCTGGTGTGGCTCAGTGGATTGAGCACTGGCCTATGAACCAAAAGGTCGAAGGTTCCATTCCCAGTCAGGGTACATGCCTGGGTTTCGGGCCAGGTCCCCAGTAGGGAGAGTTCAAGAGGCAACCACATACTGATGTTTCTCTCTCTGTCTCCCTCCTTCCCCTCTGTCTAAAAATAAGTAATAAATAAAATCTTAAGGAAAAAAAAGTAACACAAGTTCATTGGGGGTGGTGGGAGGGTCAAATGAGTGTAACAAAGAAACAAAATTCATGTTTTATTCCACCACCCAAAGATAACCAGTGTTGATATTTCCTTCTATATCTTTCTGGACATTTTTCTCCGTGCATACTAGGCTTGCCTTGGGAGTGGGGCATTTGGGCCAAGTAAGAAAGGGTGTGATTTTTTGTGTGTGTTTCAAATATTTTTTGAGACAAATAGGTTTAAAAGAAGTAATAGGCAGGCCTGCCCCGCATTATGTTTTGGTCCTATGGTGACTCACTAATTCATTCAGCACATATTAACCACTTTCTGTGGGTCATGTACTGCTGCAGGGGCTCTTATGTGGGCCTCGGGCTTTCCCGACAAGTGGTGCTGATGATGTCACCAAAAGACATGTGGGAGGGAACAGGCCTGTGGCAGAAGCTATTTTTGTCATCTCCATATGACTTCACGGAAGGCTAATGTGCCAGCACGGCAGAAATTTTGGTGGATTAGGGATAGCAGGAAAGACCAAAGGGAGCAGCTTTTACCTCCATGTGGAAAGGCAGAGGCAGATTGGAATCAGTTGAATTGTTTTCTTATTTAGCCTGCAGGGTTTCATGAGCTAAGGAAAAGGTTACTTAATAGTTAATAAAAGAATAGCTACTGTTTATTGTCTATTGTATGCCCAATAGTGTATATGCGTATGTCATTTCATGGACTTCTCACATGAACTCTGTAAGTTAACAGCCAACATTTTGAGCACTTACCGTGTGGCAGCCCCAGTTTTAAGATCTTGCGTGCAGTCAGCATGTTGGCTGCTCGGGGCAAACGGGCAAGACAGGTGCTGCGGTGGGGGGCAGGGAGGTACAGAGAGGCGTACTCAAGGTCTCGTGACCAGAAGTCACAGACTGAGGCCTCATCTGCATTTTTGTCTGCAACTGTTTAACTTATTTTAATTAAGGAAAAAGAATATTTCTGATTAATAAGAAGTGCCTATCTGTCTCCAAAGTCCATCCTGAAAGTTTGTCCCTTTTTGGACAGTTCAACATTGAAGCCAGTATAAGAAAACATACTCTTTTAATAGTTACTAAACAAATCTTTTTTATATTTAAAATTCATCTCAGCAGAGCTGATTTGTTTTGGGAAAGGACTTTCTTGAGTAATACATTTCATTCTTTCTCATGTTTTTAAAGAAAAAATAATACTGCTATCTCTCCATGCACCAGATTTGGCAATTAATAACCTTTCCTTGTTTTAATGACTGTTTCTTATTGTGGTAATGTTACACATAACAGAGTTTACCGTTTTTATCATTTTCAGTGCACATTCTGGTGGCATTAAGCACACTCACACCGCCCGCAGCCTTCATCAGTGCCCGTCTGCACAGCTTTCCGTCGGCTCAAACTCAAACTCTGTAGCCGTCAAACCCTCACGCCTCATTCTCCCTGATGATGGTCATTTCTAAAGGGGATAGATAACTATATCAAGCTCAGCTTTCTTTTTGTGAATGAGCACATAATTGTGTTAGGGATATGAAGGAAAGGGATATTTGCTAATATAATGGCAAATGCAGAACCTACTGACAAAGGTATATAATTTGTAAAAATAGCTGAGTGGGCAAAATTCTGATTTTCAGTTGCCCTCGGCACTTCAGTGCACTTCTGATGATGATTTTCCTTGGGCTTGTAGTTATACTGATAGAAATCACATCCATGCATAAAGAGTGAGCTTAATTATATATAACTACATACTGAAGATGAGGTTTTACATTTTTCACACATATTTCTTATTTACAAAAGATGAGACACTACATGCTAACTTAGAAAAGCAGCGCGTGTCACCGTCAGAGCACGAGGGGCGTGTTGCGTGTTACCCTCTCTGGCACGGCAGCGCTGCACTTGCGCCCTGCGTGGGCAGCGGTTTTTATCACGCGAGGGCTCCACAGTCTCACCTGGTCCTCGCGGTGACTCAGGACGGGGAGGTGCACAGAGGCTGGCTGAGGGTTTAAGGTGGTGGAACAGCACTCACTGGTTTCATAGCAAATGACACTTCTTTACACTGTCGGTTCATTTGTACCAAGCCTAATCTTTTGAGCTCAAAATAGTAAAAGTTAAAAGCAGTCAAAATGGTCCAATTGTTCACGTGTGCCCCAGGCACTGTGCTAAATGCTTTACATGCGTGATTTCATTAAAAACCCTACGGGACAGGAGTCAGATGGGAATGCGAAGGATCAGAAAGATTACCTAACATACCAAAAGCACACGGTTTGTAGGTAACAAACCGAGGATTCAAATCCAAACAGTCTAGAGCCCTCCCCACTTCCAGTCTGTTCCCAGCTCCTCTGGTGACACACGTCCTGGCCCGTGTCAGGTCTGGCAGCAAGGTCTCCTCGTGTGGGATCCAGGCTGAAACCAGCTACACACACACAGAGGCGCTGTGTGGCCGAGGTGAGCAGGGGAGGCTCGGCTGCGGTCAGGCTCTGGGTCTGGAGGTAAGAGCTCTCCAGCAAGGGAGGGAGCCGGGACAGGCTCGGCCATCTCCTGCTCCCCCTATTTGGGCCTGGCTGGTGAGTGGAGACGGGGCGAGTCCCTATGCAGACCTGGAGGAGTCGGGTAATTCTTGGGGCTCGCTCTGGCTCTCTGCCTCTTTGTCCCACGTCTCCAAACTGCTGCCTCCCCCTCAGAACGGCTGTCTCTTGAGGGAACCACTTCTCCAGAACTTGACTCTCAGGCTTGCTCTTACCTCCCAGATCTGCATGAGAAGTCTTCTTTCTGGAGGGTTTTCAAATGGTTGTTAGGGTAGTGGTGGGCTTAAATGAATGGGTCCTAAGGTGGGAATGACGCTCCTCTTACAATTCCCTAATTCTCCCAGGAAGCTCCGCCTGTCTGCATTTCTGAAAGCATTTTCAGGCTAATGGCTCCCCAGTGCAGGGGCGGGGGTGGGGGGGCGTGCATTTCTGGACAGGGAGAGAAAGCACTGATGGATTCTGCCAGAAATTTAGGAGACGTAGTGCCTGTGCCCCAGCACCAGGATGGGCCAGGAGGATCCAGGAGCTTTCTGAGGGACCTCCCAGGAGATCCTGGCCACTCAGGCTCTGGCCCCCCCCACACTCTGCTGGGGCCAGAGACGCTCCCCTGAACCCTGCTCCCAGTTTCCTTTCACAGGTGCGGTCGTCTGTACACAGCTCACCATGGGGAAGGGTGGCGTTTCCTGGGAATGTTCCTCACTGCAAAGCGTGTGTTTGTAGATAGTTTCATAATTCTTGTGAGTTAAACTCATGTTTCAGGAACAAGCACTTTATATCTGTAGGTGGCATCTTCGCGAATAGTTTTGTGGACTTTGAGCCCTGTAACCCCCTCGAATCAAGAGGTAGCGGCATGCCGTGCCTCATTACACTAGGTCTCAGTCTACTTCTGGTCATTAAACGCCCCGCTCTCTGCTGCAGAGGTTACCAGTGTCTCCTACGTTACTCCTGCAAACATGTGCCCCACCTTACATGAAAATATTTTCCCGTGAGTTTCACACTGGAGCATAGCCTTATTTCAAAATGGTGACATAATATTCAGCATGTCCTTATAAGGTAGCTCTATTTAATAACAGTGGCTGTTTGTGGCTGAGCCCTGGAAGGATTTGTTAGGACTTGTTTAAAGTTATGTCATATAAATAAAAAGAGTGAAGGCTGGATTTAGGACGGGGGCCTACAAGTGACCAGCTGCAGCGGCCAGAGATGCTCTCACTCCCACGCGCTCGGCTCCTCCGTTTCCCCTGTGCGCTCCGTCCTCAGCCTGCTCCAGAAAGACCGTCCCATTTGGTCACGTTACCCCAAAGCTACCGCCTGGGTCACGTCGTAACGAAAAAAAAAAAAAGGTGTTTTCTAATGAAACTAATCCAAGAGAAACCAGAATTGGCTTATTTTAATGTTCTATCTTTTACTTCATTTTAATTACAGCCACTTGGAGCCAGTGACTATTTGGAACTATCAAAGAATTTCGATACAGTATTTTTGCGAAACATTCCACAATTTACAATGGCGAAAAGGACTGAGGCTCGAAGATTCATAACTCTCATTGATAACTTTTATGATTTCAAGGTAAGAATGTAATGTGCATTTTCTCAAAACTGCACATTTTGGGCTGTGGGGCCAGATCACTGGGCTGGAATCCTGGTCTACCACTCAGACCAGGATTCTTTGTGCCTCAATTCCCCCATCTGTATATCAGGAAAAATAGCATTTTTCACTTCAGAAAATTGTGAGGACGAAATAAGCTAATCCAAGTAAAACATTTAAAAGAAAGCTGGGCACAAGCCGAGCGCTGCGGAAGTGCTGGTAGTAGCAGTGCCGGGCACTGGCAGGAGTAGTGCCGTGAAGCCCCCATCATCAGCCCTCTGCTGTATCGGTGACTCCGTCCTCAGCTAGACGTGCCGCGTGCCTTCTCCGTGACGGCGTACAACACAATGCCTTACCTGACCTGAGCGCTCAATACATTATTCGTGGTGTAACTGATAGAACTGACAATATAGTGAATGAACAAATGACTGAATATCTGGAGAACCTCCTCAGTATTGGCTGTCTCCCTGTGGCCCAGAAACCCTGGCAACCAGCACTGTACTGTCCTGCTGGGTGTTTCCGCAGGTGTTTCAGCCTGAATTGCCGAGCCCTCGCCCCCTTCGTGAGCCCCAGTGTCGCCTCGCGGTTAAGGAGTGGGCCCTGGGGCCGGGCTGTCTACCTTGAGGACCAGCTTAACCTCTCGAGATTCAGTTGCCTTCTGTAGAAAAAGTCAGTAACAGTGGGACTTACGTCACATGGCTGTTGTGAGGACTGAATGAAGACGTAAAGCGCTTAGACGTCACGTGGCATGTAGTAAGCTTTCAGTGGAAGTGAGCCACAATTGGTAGTACGTGTCTGCAAATGCATATGTGCAGCGAAAGCATCAGTACAACTTCAAATTAGAGTTAATTTAAATACCATTTTACTATTATACAGAAATAGATAGAGCAGGGATTTTAAAATTGAAGGGACTTTGATGGGAGGATGAAAGAGCCAGAATCCTCTGGGAGACAACGGCAAGACTTTAATGCTTCGTTTATCCGTTCCTTGGCAACCTTTGTCATGCCAAGCCTAGTGCTAAGTGCTGGAAGCTCAATGACAAGCAAAGCCAGATAGGGTGCCTGCCATCATGGAATTTATAGTTTAGTGTTGGAGAAACATTAACCAAATGTCCACAGAACTAAATGTGAAGTCACAACTGTGGGATGATCTCTTGGACAGATGGTGCCCCGAGAATCTAGGGGGAGAGTAGACTGATTTTCGGTCGGGGGGAGACACCGGGAGGTCCTGCTGAGGACCACCTGCATCAGAATCAGATGGGCTGCTTAAGATCTGGATTCCAGAGCCGACCCCATCTGGCACCTGAGGACCCAGGATGGGGCCTGGAAGAAGTCTGCATGTTCACAAGCTCCTTTGTGCATCTTAAAATGCTGAGAAGTGGTGGCTGAACTTTAATCCAGGGTGACAAGCGTCACCGGGGTGGGGAGTTTGCAGCAACGCCCCTGAGCTGGGCCTGATCACAAAGGACAGCAGGGCTCTGGGGCAGGGCTGAGGGGACTGCCTCAGAGGCGGCCACACACTCCTGTGGGGCCAGCGTGCTGGGGTCAGCAGTCAGGAGAGGTCAGAAGCTGAGAACTCCGGAGCTGGAGGACCAAGTGTACTCACTTCTTAGTGGTCTCCCAGGTTACTCACCCAGAGACTCTGCTCGGAAATAATCCCACGAGGTGGGAGCAGCATAAAGGGAGTGAGCCGAGGTGGGACTGTTTTTAGAAGGCTGATGCTCCAAGAAGAAAGTGGTAGAGGGCCATTAGTAGGTGGTTCTTAGGGTGTAGAATTGATGAATTCTTACTTTTTAAAACTCTTTCAGCTAGGAATAACTTAAAGAAAGTTTATGGTCCCCACCCCCTAATCCTACTTCACCCCCACTGTTTCACCTCCTAATTAGAGAAAAAAAATTCATCTGGCATTATGATGGACTCTCCTAACATTTACATTAGCTAAATCACACATTTAGAGTAGTCAAAATTATCTTATTTTAGAAATTAGCATTAAGTAGACGTTATTCTAGAATATAGTCACAGAAATTTGTGAAATAAGGATATTCCTATCTAAATAATGAAGAAAGTGTCATTTTGATTAAAAGAATTTATAAAAGGAGATGGAAGGCCATTTGGATATGGAAAACCTAGTCCCAAATATCAATGTGTTGTTTTAAACTATTGGCATATTTATTTAAATAATGATTTTGAAACAATAGCTGTGAATCCTAAAAATAAATTCAAGACTCTTTAAACACCAAGGAGAGTCTGTTTTGTATTTAAGCTAGTGGACATAAAATTTATAAAGATAGAAAAACTCTTTCCAACATATGATTATCACATATGCCCACTCACTCAAACACTTGTGCAATCAAGGAATATGAATGTAAAACTTAGTCTTTTTGAAGAGTGTCCCGGCAGGATGTTGATATCAGCGTAGGTTCTGGAAACTCGGGGTACAGTTAGAGTGGCCGTGCGCTGGACTCAGCAGTGCCCTGTCCAGCAAGTGGGGGCCTGTGCACAGCGCATCTGGAGCCCGTCTCTGATGCACCCAGAGGCAGGCGCCCAACAGCCAGGTGTGAACGCCAGCCTCGGATGTGATGGACAGACCGTCGGACTTAGAACGGGAAGCTCTGGTCTGGCATCACAAGCGGAGACCTCTGCAGGCCTGAAGTTGCTCAATAAAACCTTTGCTCCCTACTTCATGTGATGGTATATGGAAATATTTTGAAAAGTACTGTGCAGTTTAAAAATATCACTTTAAACAGGTACAATCTATTAGAGAAAATACAGACATTTTCAAAGCAGAATCTAAGCTCCATGTTATGACAAACAAAATTTTCCTTTGTGAGAGATTTGTTCTTGCCTTCAACTTATGAAATGCGGGGACTAACACCGTCACCGTTTTCCTCTGTTTCAGGTGCGCATCATTTGCTCCGCGTCCACTCCTTTATCAAGCTTATTTCTGCATCAGCATCATGACAGGGAGTTGGAGCAAAGCAGAATACTGATGGATGATTTGGGGCTGAGCCAGGTAGTTGATTTTAACATAATCTTGTTTTATTATAAAACAGCTTAATTGTTTTGGTTTGATACATGGCTACATTTTGAAAAAGGAATGCAGTATATATTTAACTGTTGATTCTCTGCTTTCTTCTTAAGCTGGTGTAGCAGACTTACTCTCAATATCACTAAATGTAGAGAATTGCAGTCTCAGTGATCATTTTTGCCTTTGGTAGAAACAAAGTACAGATTAGTGGACTAATGGGCTTGTGGTCATACCACTCACTAATGACAGCCCAGAGCCGGCCGCCTGGCCGCCTGTGTCTGGTTCACGGCTTCTCCGGCCACACCACGCTGCCTTTTCTGCATGTTCTTGTTCACATCTGTGGGTTTGTTGAGTGCACAGTATAGTATCCAAGCATGTGGGCTGGCTATTCCAAGACCATGGAGTGTTTAGTGAGTCCTTGGCTTAAAAAGAAATCCATGATTCTTCTCCCAGCCCCCTGCCATAAACATGTATGGAGTCCCTGTGGGTGCCAGACTCTGGGACACCCTGGAGGGAGTCGGCCAATGCCGGCCCAGTTCTCCTGGTACTTGGGGTTTGGTGACTCATCCCAGGTCAACCAAAAGTGACTGCATTTCCTTCTTATGTATGAAATATAAATAAGCATCACAGGGTGTATTTCTCAACTGTAGACAATTGAAATATTAGTCGGTGCTTTTTTGACACCATCCACAAACATTAACTCAAAATGGATTAAAGACTTGAATATAAGACCTAAAACAATGAACTACATAGAAGAAAACGTAGGCAATAAACTGATGGACCTTGGTCTCCGAGGGGTTTTGGTGAACTTGACCCCAAAAGCAAGGTAAATACAAGAAAAAAAAAATGAATGGGACTATATCAAACTAAAAAGCTTCTGCACAGCAAAAGAAACCATCAACAAAATAAAAAGGCATATAACCCTTGAGATATTTGCAAATGATACCTCCAATAAGGCGATAGAATTAAAAATGTATGAAGAACTTATATAACTTAACAAAAAAACCAATTTGATTAAAAAATGAGCAGAGGACTTGCATAGAGAGTTTTCCAAGGAAGGTATACAGATGGCCAACAGATAGATGGAAAGATGCTCAATGCCACTTGCGATAAGGGAAATGCAAATCAAAACCGCATGAAATACCACTTCATACCTGTTAGCATGGCTGTTGTCAATAAGACAAGAAATAACAAGTGTTGGGTGGATGTGGAGGAGAGGGAGCCCTTACACACTGCTGGTGGGGGTGTAAACTGGTGCAGCCGCTATGGAATGCACTGTAGGGTTCCTCAAAAAATTAAGAATAGAGCTATCATATGACCAATACTCTCTCTTCTGGATATCTAGTTCCCAAAGTTGAAAATACTTATTCACAAAGATATATGCACCCCTTGTTCACTGCAGCATTATTCACAAATAGCCAAGACATGGAAACCACCTGCATGTCCTTCCATGGATGATTGGATAAAGAAAATATGGCACATGTGTACAATGGAATACTACTCAGCCATAAAAAAGATGAAGTATTGCCATTTGTGACATTATGGATGGATCTGGAGAGTGTTATATTAAGTGACATAAGTCAGAAAAGGACAAGAGCTGTATGATTTCACTCATATATGGGATATAAAACAAAAAGCAACAAATCAATAAACAGAAAACAAACACAGATACAGACGACAGTGTGGTGGTCCCAGGAGGAGCAGGATGAAGAGGGTAAAGAGGTCAGAAATATGGTGACAGAAGGAGACTAGACTTCAGGTGAGAGACGCACAGTGGGGCGTACAGATGTTGTAAAGTTGAACACCTGAAACTCATGTAATAATAACCAGTGTTACCCCAATAAATCTAATAAAGAAATATTAGTCAAGATTTGAAACCTATCTATAAACACGCACCTCCCAAGTGAGAGGGGTGCCTCATTCTTCCAGCCCCAGAGGTGAAGGCCATTTGGAATGAGAACGCACTTCTTTATTGACCTGAGGGGAAATTACGTGTTCTCAAACGTAAGAAGTTTGGGAAAATGAGACCATTAACTCTTTAAAAAGAAAACTTTGAAAATATGATTACTTACACCTACATGTAGAAGTAAACAGCTGCTTATAAACCCATGTGCTGTGATCTTTTGAAATGGTGGTTTCTCTGAGAGCAATACTTGCATCCAAACGGCGTCTGTGACAGGTTGAAAGAACGCACTTGAGGAGCTGCGTCGTCTGGGTTCTGAGTGAGCGCAGCCCGGTCTGTCAGGCCTTGGGGGAGGGCGTCAACCTCCTAATTTGCCAGAAGGGCTGCTGTTTGCTGTTACTTGTTTTTGGCATGCACTTTTGGAGAAAGACTTCCTTTTCTGTCTGGTGGTGGTTTAACTGATGCTGGGTTATTGTTTTGGTTTTGGTCACCAGGGCGCAGCAGAAAGTCTCTCCATGTTTACTGGAGAAGAGGAAGCCTTTGCGTTTCAGCGCACGATCTCCCGACTCACAGAAATGCAGACTGAGCAGTACTGGAATGACGGGGACAGAAGCAAGAAGTGAAAATCACTTGTGCATGAATGAAACACTGGACAAGTGATTGCTGCAGGGAGAACTCTTTATTATGGGGCTTGGAGGAATCATTTTCTCATCATTAATTATGCACTTTGTCCTCTGGACTATTTTTATCTAAAAGTTCTGTCAAAGATGTAGTTGATTAATAAGTTAAAGCCATTGCCATGGGTCTACTTTTTGCCTATTTATTTAGCCTTATTGCTGCACCAAAAATAAAATAAAATCAGCACTGAAGATGAACCAGACATTTGGCTTCATATGGAGCCTCCTGAGTGACCCTGAATATACACACGCAGTAAATGCGGGTGTCTGGCATTCTCCCGAGTGTCGGCAAAATGGTTGCCACATGAGAGAAACACATCTTTTCTGAGAGGAGGGAAAAAACACTGCCTTTCAATTCAAAGCAAAGAAAGCATTCTGATCTTGCTATAAACTACAAGGAATAACCTTTTAGAATATGCGCTTATACATGTGATTGGGGGGCGGGGTGTTAAACTGTGCTAAATTTCCCATGTCTTCAGGTTTTCTCCCAACAGAGAGTATATTTTTACCCTGAGGTCAAGCTTGGCAGGCAGGGCATGACCTGCTGTGGACACAGCGTTGCCTGAAAACACTGAGGATTGTGACACCGTGGAGTCCTTTCAACCAGCAGGCAGGTCCAACTCTGAGAGCCAGTAAGAGGACAGATACCAGGAATGGGGACCAGTGAGAGAGTGTCCAGAGGAGGCAGGGTCCCGGACATGCCAAGCAGCAGAGGGAAGGAACAGGAGCCCCTGGACAGCTGCCCCTGCCCCCCCTCACGCACACGTGTTCTGCTGGCAGAACGCCGCTCCCCACCTCACCTCTGCTTCTGCCGAGAGACAGACCAACAGTAAGTGGGAAAGGACACCTGAAGCATCTGCTTAAACAAAGCCCAGTTCGTCCTCCTCTGAGGTCGCTCTTTGATTCATTCATTCAAGCGCAATCTGACTTTGGTAACTGTTGTTACAGAAAGAATCTGACTTTGGTAACTGTTGTTACAGAAAGAATCGTGGCTGAGGCTATTCGGGATGTCTAAGACTCTGTTCAAAAAGTGAAATCCACAAAGTCTTGTGAAAATCAAATATTTTTTGGAGCCACAGGTGAATCTGTTCAGATAAGTGAGCATCAACACAATCATCAACATGAGCTCTTTGAACCTACTTAATTTGTAAATTAATAATCTTTTCACATTACTCTGTTTTGGACATTAACCTAAATCAAGCAGATAAATAGAGAGGGAACCCAAGTATAGAAAAAAGTTTAAATCACAGCTTCTGAAACTTAAATGTGGTTTAAAATTTTTTTATTGATTTGAAGCAGTGAATTCAAAAAGAGATTAAAGTGAAGATGAGTTTGAAACAGAACCATTGCTCTGAACTCAATAGAATAAAATGTTTAACTTTATTCTTTCAATCTTAGCTTTTTGCTTTTCATATTTCTGTGGCGGTTATGCTGTACCTTCATAAGAAGACAATGGGTAGTCAGTGGATAGCCTGATTGATGGAAGCAGGAATTGTCCCTGAGTGTGTTGGGTGATGTGACATAGTTCTGTGGTAAAAGTTAATTTGAGGTCAGGGATTTAGAATTGGAATGTCATGTTTCCATGGAAACCATAATGTGATGTTGGTTAGGGTCCTGGCCCAATGCACGGAAGGTAGGCCGGGGTGTTCTCAGTGTGGCTGCTCTGTAATTTTGCTACTGAAGAAATTAAAACTTCTTGTACAGTTTTGTTTCTGTAGGGTAAAACTGTAGTTTAGGTTCCACCCGAGTGTCTGGATCCTGTCCCTGCTTCTGTCCCAGCCCCTAGGTCTCCCACTTGCTCCTGGGCCGGAGGGGGCGGGGGGAGGAGGCATAGGCCGCAGTGGCAGGGGCTTTCTGAGCTGGTTTTTGCAGGGAGGCAGGGCTGCTACAGGGTTCGATGTGTTGGCCCAGATACCAGGAGGGTAGAGGGGGGAGTGTCACGGTGGCTGGAAATGAAACATCCTTATCCCCATCTCCTCAGAACAGCCTGCAAGAAAGAGAAACAGGAGCCTTGAGCAGCCATTACTAGGAAACAATACAGCGGCTCTACTGAAAGAAAATTAATGCCAAAACGGGTTATGAAAAAAAATGATCCCCAGAGTGAAAAGCAGTGTTCAATTCTTGTGTTTTTCTTCCAAGTCCTGCCCCATTACACTCTCGGCATTTTAGTTTTTCTCCAGGGACTCACGAAATCTCTCAGAGCAAATGCTCTTTTTTGTGAATGCTTTAAATTTACACTTGAAGATGGAGGTTTGAGCTGGTATCGCTGTGGAACACCCTCCCACCTAGAAACTCGGCTGAAGTCTTTATAGGCGGGAAAATGCCAAGGGTGCCCTCTGAAATAAACACTAATTTCCAAACCTAGAAGAGATCACCTGGAGAAAATGGAAAACTTTAACAAAGATTAAGAAAAATCTGATCACTGCATTACACTTTATTTCTTTAGACATACATATTGACTAAAAATAAAAAAATGAAAAATAAATAAAATCCTGCACTGCTGCTTGTATTTGCCTCTTGGTAGACATAGACAGGCTTATCTGCCATCAGCGGTAATGAAAAGAAAGCATAGTTATAAGGCCCAAAAGATGACATATATAGCACCATTCTAATCAAATGTATGCATTTCAGTGGGGTTTCAATTTTTAATCATAAGGCCATACCTTAATCTTCGTGAAGTACATTTCCTGTATCAACAAGTGTACAAATAACAATTTTAAAATTATATGAAGTTGTGAAAAAAATTCAAATTTCACTTGTGAAATATATGAATGAATATGTTCACATGCATTGATTTAACATTTAAGAAACAGTGCTCCCTGTGTGTTGGGCGTGGGGCCTGAGCACTTTACAAATAAACCGATTTGATCCTTACAACAGCCCTGTGAGACAGGTGCTGTTACCACCTCTTTACAGATGGGGAAGCGGAGGCACAGAAAATGGCTACAAAATACAAAAATTATCAAAATACGAATCTCAGGCTTTCCGTGTACCTGCTGCTGTCCCAACACCTGTCTCCCTACTCCAAGTACTTGAACCTACACTTTCAGCCCCTTTGTCTGGGATGCAGACACCCAGAGGGTCAGGGTTCCGGGCCCTGACCCCTGGGTTCCTGACTGACTGTGGGAATCTGTCTGGCAGCAAGTCTGTAAGTGAGCTTGTAAATGATCTTTATCAGATCCACTAACCTCATAAGATATCACTTGCTGGTATAGAAAAGCATTTCCTTTGGAGGTGAGTGTACAACTTTTTCTTAAGGCAGAATTAACATTCATTTTTCCCATTGGCATAGCAGTTCATTTTCCTGGAACAGAAAATTAAAAATAATGAAGAGCTGTCCTCTTGTTGAGTGACTGCTGACTGTGTATGCCTTTGCACTAGAAACCTCACATATGTTACCTCAGCTGGTCACTCAGCCCGGTCCAGCCTGTCTCCTGACCTACTGTCTCTGAAGGCGTGATGCTCCCGAGGATGCCTGTCCGTCTCTCTTGCTTGCATAGGAAGTCGTCCAGAGGTGGTTCTGAGGGGTTTTCCCTCTCGGGGCTGTACTTGCAGGTCCTGGAGGTTGACCGCTGCCAAACTCTCCAAGGGTACCTGCCCTTCTCCCCCAAGTGCAGTAGGGAAGAAGGGCTCAGGGTCTGGTTCTGCCAGCTGTTGCTTTGTGACCTTGAACTAGTGCTCTGAGCTTCATCTCATCTATAAATGAGAACAATACCCATTTCATGGAGTTGTTCCGAGGATGGGTGGTGGAAAGCACTTCGCAGCTGGTAGAGGACTGATTGAACGTTAGTTGTTGACACTAACGACGATGATCATAAGTCACCGTGAGTACCTGCTCTGCTGTTCGTTAGAGCCCCTGAGGAATGCAAAAGAATAGACATGTCCCAACCCCGTTCCGTCCCTAGCAGGCACACTCCCACTAAATGGCTGGACACCAAGGATACTGAATTCTGGCTTAATGAGATGCTGTTTAGATTGTTAAATTCAAGTCCATTCTTTCAGGGTTATAGAGAAAATGGATTGTTCCCTGTTTGGTGAACATCAGAGATTTTGCGGAGAGAGAGCGCCATCTTGTGGTCAGTGGGACAAACTGACAGAAGGAAAGGTCCAAGCAGCACACAGGGTTGAACAGCGGCACCGTTGGTGGGCCCAGCGCCCACGCCAGTGGGATCAGAGGCAACTGGTCAGACGTGGGGCCCCAGGGTCAGTACTTGTGCATGAATGCTCGCATGGGATTCCAGTGTTTGACCGCCACCAATTAGGAGCTCTTGGCTGTGTCCACATGGCCAACAAGTACATAGAGCTGGGCCTCCAGCTGGGTGTCCTGACTCCACCCGAGAGCACCTCCCAGGGAGCACAGCCCGGGTACACTATGGCAACCTTGCGACCTCACTGCTGCACCGCCCCACCCCACCCCCCAGGCGCCTGGTCCTCTTTCCGTCCTCCGCCCCTCCTCCTCCTCTAGATTCTCCTGCCTCCGCTCTCCACCCCCACTGGCAACAGAATAGCTAAACCAGCAGTACTTTCTTCTGTACAAAGCACTTGCTTCAACCCTGTCATTCCATCCACAGCAGTTCTGAGGGAGGTGTGATTACCACCACCTCCTAGAGGAAACGAGGGAACAAAGGGGCAGGGAACACAGCTGGGAAAGAGACCTGGGCCCCCAGCCTTGCCGCTGCTCCCAGGCTCTGAGCGCTTTGCCCCTCAGCTGCACACTCCCTCTGCTCTTGCTTCCATGAATTAATACTTGTCTCTGCCCCTGCTTCTCACCTCTTCTTTCTCAGAAAGCTTTTGGATCTTTTTTCCTTTTCTCACCTCCTAAGTTCTTTCTTGGGCTCAGTAAAAATGGTAATGATAAAAACAACAGTGGACATTACAGAAAGGACTTTGACATGTATGGTCTTCACATTCCTTCCTTGGTCTCCACAGCTACAAATACCCCCAATGCCAAGAATCCCCAAATGTGTATTCCCAGTCTCCTGGGCTGTATATTCAACTGCCTGTTGGACCTCTCTTCTCGAATGTTCTTCCAACTCAGTGTGTCTGAAATGGTACTGATCTCACCCTTGTCTTCCATGCCCGCGGTATCTTCTTGCAACGATACTGAATTGTCGCAAACACTCAGGCAGTTCCAGTGCTCTGTGAATTGACGAGGTCCAGAAAAGAAGGGATGGATATTGGAATCATGTTGATACATGATTGAGAAACAGTTCAAGTCAGTATTGGCGTGGAACAGGACTTGGTGTGTGGTTAGTTATGGGAATGAATAGCAAGGCCAATGGTCTGAAGGTGGGAGCAATTTGAACCAACACGATCCCGGCACTCTGGGCCTGTCCTGTTTCTGCAGGTCCTGAATTAAGTCTGGGGTGTCCCAGGTCTCATGAGCCACCGTAGGGCTGAAGAGGGACTCTGGAGTCTTACAGAATGAGGCTGGCTTTAGACGTTGTGCAGCTAGTTGATAGTTCTCATTCTTCTTGTTCATTCTTTGATGTACTGAATAAGCATTAAGTGGTTCTCGTGGTGAGGCACTCCCTTAGAATGCTATATAGAATATAATGGTGTAAAAGCTTTAAAAATTGTGGTTGTTTTTATTGGAGAATCTATATGTTATTATATTGTTCTTTAAGGAAAGCTCACCAATTTAAGTCCATGTAAAAACAGAATCTCCAAGACTGACGTACGAATGAGACGCTCCGGATTAGAGGCACCAACTGTGTCTGGAACATTTGGTCTTCTACCCCTGACGTCACTTTCTCCACAGTCTGGTGCAGGCAAGGATGAGCCTGTTGAGTTTCATACCTGTTGAGTTTCCCCAAATCTTAGCTAAGCCAAAGACTTCGTTCATGTTTAGGGATATAGATAATAAACTCAAAACATTTGGGATCGATTTAGACAATCTGGCTAATAACACTGAACTTGGTCATCTTCAGCATGTATCTCTCCTTTGTTTCAGCCCCACCCCACCCCCGACATTCCACACACTGCCATATCCCCTCCCACAAAGGGACCCTCTCATGGACCCACAGATGGCTCCAAGAGCTTCTCTGGGAAGAGCAAGTTCCAGAAAGCACCCCTTTCTCTGGTGGGGGTGGGCATTTTCAGGACTCACTCATACCCAGTTTTCCCCTCCCTCTAAGCGCACAGGAAGATCATACTTCTGGCTCAGTGGCAGTGAAGCAAGGCCATGTGACCAGTTCTGAGCAATTGGTTCTGAGCAGAAGTGACGTGACATGTGTCACTTCCAAGGTAAGGCACTTGTTAGTTGGTTTGAGCTCTAGATCTCTCTCCTCACCATGGAAACCCAGAACTGTCACCCAAAGCAAAAGTAGCCTGGAATGCTGAGCTCCCATGGAAACCCATGGTGAAAGATGCATGAGCAAGAAGTAAAATTCCATTCTGATAAGCTGTGGGGATTTTTATGATGTTTGTTTTTGCAGCATAATCTATACTGTAGCCAACCCGCAGACCAGCTCTTTTCATTCTGTTTTTTGTCTGAGGACCTGGCTCTTCCCTGAGAATTGACTCGAAGAAGGGCTTCTCTCTTCAGCTTTATCTTCAGACCCAGGTGGTATGTCCCCGGGAGGGCTGAGAAATGCCAGCCCATCTCCACACCCTCCCACCCCCATGCTCCTGGCGCTCTCTAACCGGCCGCCGGCCGCACCGCATTCTTTGACTTTAAATACACTTTCTTACTTCCTCTGTGTATTCTTGGTCACAGTGAAAACTTTAGGTGGGCAGGTTTAATTTTTCTCCTAAGAAAAATTAAACCCAATCTTGCTAGCACTCAAGTGGCCAAGAAAGCTGCTTCAAATTATTTATGCTTGGAGTTCAGCCACCATTTGTTTAAAGCATTAAGCAGCTTCACGTTATAAAAACCATCTGCTCCAGCATCGAGTTTGCACCCAGAGAAAACCATTGTCAGAGATGAAAGCAATCCAACCGAAGAAGAAAAGATAGGGCATATAGTGAAGCCACACCAGAGCACCTGCTCATCCTGACTCATGAGGAATCCAGTCACTTCACTCATCCAGTGGGGCGGGGGTCCCGGCGCGGCTGGCAGGGGGCCACGGGGGCGAGAACAGAGCAGTGGGTAGGAGTCAGGCGTGCATTTGAGACGCTGCTGCTGCTAACCATGCACAACTGTGGCTAAGTCACTTAGCATTACTCTTGGGCCTCATCAGTGAAGTTTTTCTGTGAAGCTCTGACATCTTATCATTTGATTACATGGTGTACAGATATAGATGGCCAACAGGCACAGGTAAGTGCTCAGTGTTATAACGCATAAGCAAAACGCAAGCAAAAAACGACAACGAGGTACAACTCCACACCACCGGTTGGTTAGAATCAAAGACACAGACTGCCACCACTACTCACGTGGAGAAGCTGGAACCCTCGCACATGGCTGCTGAGACGGCAGTGGGGAGCCTTGGGAGGGCGTGCGCCGTCCCACAAAATGTCAAACACCATGTTACTGCGTAACTCCTCGGCATAGCCTGAGAGAAAAGGAAATACATGTCCCACAAACACTTGCATATGAACTTTTATAGTCAGCATTATTCGTATTAGCCCGAAAGTAGAAACAACCCAAAATATCCACCAGTGGTGGATGGATGTGCCTAAGGTGGAGTATCCACACGATGGATTTGTTATTCAGCATTTAAGAAATGAAGGACTTATACATGCTACAGCATGCATGAAACTTGAGTACCTTTTGCCAAATGAAAGAAGCCGGTCACAAAGACCGCATGCGTGGATGGCCCATGCCTGTGAAGCGTCCAGAACAGGCCAGTCCACGGAGGCAGGAAGGAGGGCCTGCGGGCGGTGGCAGGAACGAGATAATTGCGGGTGAGTCCGCGGTGTTTTCTAGGGCCGAGTCGCAGTCTGGAATGAGTCCGTGGTTGTGACGGCACAGCTCTGAACACTGCTGAACTGAGCACTGCGTGGCTGACTCAGATGGTAGATGACATATCTCAATAAAACTGTTAAGAACAGTAGACAGACAGGCGTTCATTTACTCTCTCTCTGTTCTGCGCTAGGAGCTGGGCACCACGAGCTGAGTAAGACAAACCCCCGCGCCACGATGGGCTCGTGATCTTTTCGGCCAAGACGGGGACAACGGTGCAGGAAGCGCGGGCGGGGCAGCTTGCCCAGGTGTTCTGGGCGCAGCAGGTGCACTCAGGTCAGCCAGGACGTTCAGGACAAGGCAGAGAGAGACCGCACCGCCGCTGGGCTGGGCAGTGGCGCCGTCACTCTCCAGGAGACTCAGTGAGCACAGAAAAGCACCGGCGCACGGCAGAGCGGGCCCCAGGGGAGACCACTGAGTGCTCTGTGCGTGAGAAGAGGGAGACACAGCGACTAACATGTCGTTCTCATGAATGCTCAGAGAGAAACGGGAAGATCCCCCCGGACTTAGCAGTTTATCTTTAGAACCGCAAATACAAGGTGCACAGTGTAAAAACTGCTGCTGTCATCCAAACATGCCCCTTATTTTGCACTAATCACCTACCATATTTTTAACCAAATTCTGTAACATGCAGAATACTAAATTCACTTGCTAAAGAAATACAAGTCGGTTTCTGTTGATTAAAGTAATGTAGCATGTGGATTTAAAACAATTGCTTATACCTTTGTGGTACTGACACAATCAGAGTTCACGGCACAATAATAATTCTCAAACCACGATAAAGTAGCATTCGGTTTGGGGCAGAACGGACGCCCTGTGTGCGGCCACCTGCGCGCGGCCGAGCTGTGAGGAGCAGGAAGGGAGGAGCGCTGTGGCGGCGGGAGAGGACCCGGCACGGCACGGAGAAGGGGGGCGGGGTACTGACACCCCAGCTCTTGTCGGACCACACGTCAGGCCGTTCCAGGGCGGCCTGC
This sequence comes from Micronycteris hirsuta, assembly GCA_004026765.1. Classification (NCBI taxonomy): domain Eukaryota; kingdom Metazoa; phylum Chordata; class Mammalia; order Chiroptera; family Phyllostomidae; genus Micronycteris; species Micronycteris hirsuta. The sequence continues at coordinate 8,446 of PVJI01006938.1, read as the reverse complement.
AGCTGGTCCTCCTTCCTGCTGGAACCGGTGTGACCCGCTCTAGAGAGGCCTGCGGCTCAGCTCCTTATTCGGGGCTGAGCTGGATCTGCAGCCTCTCCCTGACCTGGCGGCCACCTGGTCACTTGGCTCTGGAAGAGCTTTCTCCTCCGAGGCTCTGGGCAGTCCCCAGTTCGTGCCACCGCGTTGCCGCCCCTTCGGCGCTGCCTCGAGGCCAGAATTGTGCTCCTGGGCTGCGGGGAGGGGAAGAGGGTGTCCTCACACCTGTCTCTGCAGCACAGCCTGCATCTGTCCACTGCAAAGCAAAGCTGCTGCCTCTTGCTTCTAGGTGTCCTCTTTCCAAGCGCCGCAGGTGGTGGAACGGAACCGGACTGCGAACGAGGGGCAGCAGCTCCCTGGCTGGCCGGCTCTTAGCCTTTCCCCGCCCGTTGTCTGACGGCGCAGTCCGGGGCCGGTCCTCAGGCAGAGGGGGCGGCCGGGAGGAGGCGGCCTAGACGGCGGGGCCCTGCCTCGTGCATTTGACAGCAGTGACCCCCCGCGGTTCGGGTGGCTTGTTTTAAGTAAGAGGGTCTTTATAAACGACATGGTGGGGGGTAGAGGGAGCCGGGAAAGCCTTGTGTGCCCGCGCAGGTTTCGGATTACTCATGGCTGCGTGCCTAGAAGAATCGTTGGGCTTAAAGAGGAGTTCGGTGCGTTCCTTTGACAAACAAACGAGAGAAAGAACCGTAACTTCTAAATTTGCGGGTCTTTCCAGTGATTAGTGGTTTAGTAATATGTTACTAAGATGTATTTTATTTTATTTTTTAAAATGGTATTGTATTTTATTTCCAATAGCATTTAGTCTGCTTATAACCTCCTACCCCCTCCAATCACCACACTGTGGTCCATGAGTCCTTTTTCTTACAGGTATTTTAATCATCGGTCCCTTCAAGGGTCGGTTGACGGTCTTGTAACAAGGCGGAGAAAGAGGCAGCCCGAACAGCTGCTAGAAAGGGCACACTTTCAGCCTGTCTGGAGATATTGCATCGTGATGTGGTTTGTGGCCAAAGATGTTGTTGAGTCATTGACGAAAATTCCCTCATTACACACTTATAAAACATAAGTTTTAAAGTCTTTCAAATTAAGGATTCGTCTGTTTAAAAACAAAAACAAAAAATAAAATACCTTTTGGGTCAAGGAGAAGAAAAAGCTTTGCATAAATGGTGGGCAGGACTGAAAAACTAGTATCAGTAAGTGCTGCCATTAAAACAATTTTCCTAATTTCAGTCTAGATCTCAGTGTCTTGTTTTGCTATAACCAAGTATAAAAATAAATGGAAAACTAGGCCTTTGAATCATAAAGTACTAACCTAAGATTTTCAAAAGAGGGTAAAGCATTTCCAATCATGATCTTTTTAAAAATTCAGGTAGAATCGACATATAAGATTATACCAGTTTCAGGTGTACACCATGATGATTTGATATTTGCATATATTGCAAAACGGTCCCCACGGTAAGTCTAGTTAGCATCTGTTACCATACGTAGTTATAAAATGTCTTTTTGTGATGAGAACTTTTAATACCCACTCTTTGAGCAACTTTCACGTGTACCGTGCGGAGTCGTTAGCCAGTCCCCACGCCGCGCACTCCGTCCCCAGGGCTTCCTGTTGGACAGCCCTCAGTCTGAGCCTTTGGACCCCTTCCCCCGCTTCCCTTGCTCCCACTCCCACCAGCTTGTCCTCTGTGCCTCTGAGGATGGTTTGTGTTGCTTTTTCCTTTCAGATTTTACATATCAGGGAGATCACGGTGCTTGCCTTTCTGCCTTTCGTCTGATTTCTCTCACATAGCATAATGCCCTCAAGTTGCTTTCATGTTGTTGCAAATGGCAAGATTTCATGTTTTTTATGGCCCAATAAATACACACACACACACACATACACACACACACACACACACACACACACTTCCTTTATCCATTCATCCATGGATGGACGCTTGGGTTTTTTCCATATCTTTTCAAGTTAGTGTTTTTGTTTTCTTCAGATAAATACCCAGAAGAGGAATTGCTGGATCACGTGGGAGCCCTATTTTTACTCTTTGGAGGGACCCCCATGCTGTTTTTCATTGTGGCTGCACCCATTTTCCGCCCCATCGACAGTGTCTGCGGGTCTGCTTTGGCAGTCAGTCTAACAGGGCTGAGGTGACATCTCACCGTGGTTTGCATGTGCACTTCCCTGATGCTCGGTGATGCTGAGCACCTTTTCATGTACGTGGCCATCGGTGTGTCTTCTATGGAAAAACGTCTACTCACTTCCTCTCCCTATTTTTTAAACTTGATCATTTGTTTTTTACTATTTCCAATAACAATCTTCATAGCAAAAAGCTTTTAAAACCCTATTAATAAATAAAATAATGTAACAGAAAAACTTAACTATTTACAATTTTATTTTTATTTCAGCCCTAAAATTTGGAGACTAATAGTATGGTACACGTTTATTGGCTGCCTCCCTAACATCTATTCCTATTCATCCATCAAAACTTAGGGTCCACTTGTCTTTGGTGAATGAAAAATGGGTCCTGTGGATTCTTCCTCCAAGGGTGTGGATTGTAAAGGACAGAAACTGATTATTCAGAGAGCTGGGAGATGGAGGCTGGAATTTGCATGCATGTTTGCCTCATGGCCACAAGGTGGCAGAAGGAGCTCAGTAAGCACAGGCAAAGGCCTGGTCTTCCAGGCTCTGGGAGGATGTTTGCCCCACCTGGAGGAAACCACAGCCTGCCAGCGCTTGGCCAGCTTGTCCTTCTGGGTAAGTTAGTGTGGAGAGAAATACTGATTTTATCTACAGGTCCCTGTAAAACAATAAGAGGTGCTGAGAGAAACAAGTAGATGCTGTGAAGTTTGATAGTAAAGGTAGGTAACCCAATAGGGAGGCGTATGTGTGTCTGCTTCTCTCTCTCTCTCTCTCTCCCTCTCTCTGCATCTGGAAATAGTAGTTCTGGGTGTGACCTGCCTCCTTATGATAAAGTGCACAAGAGGTGAGTTGAGTGCCCTGAGAGTTGCAGAGGAAAGCTGTTTTCCCAGGAAAATCGGCCCAGGTGCACCTGCGTGTCCCACCCGCCCAGGGTCAGAGACCCTCTGGGTACGTGGGAAATGCGTGGCAGGCTGGTGGCTGTGGACTGAGGGGTGGTGTCTGAACGTGCTTCCAATGCTGACCTCATTCTCCACTTAAGAAAGATAGTGACACAACTGAGTTAGAAACCCTTTCCAGAAAGAGTTGCCTCATGAAAGAGGTGCCGGGGCAGAGGCAAAAGGCATTTTCTTTGTAAGGGAGAATTCTGGAAAGGACCGATTTGGAGCCAGGAGCCGAGGCTGAGATCTCAGCCTGGTTCTGACCCAGCCTGGTTCTCTTGGCCTCCATCTACCCCTAGAAAGGAGGGGACGCCTGCCTGGCGAGCCCCTCACAGCCCAGTGGAGAGGACGGCAAACGTTCGTGGTGATCCGAATAAACTTTGTGCCTAATCTCTGGCAGTTCCAGACGGTCTCTTTCTAGTCCTTTGTGTTGAAGTCCACCCTCTTCTGAGGACATCTGAGTGTCCTCACCTGGGAAGCCTTGACGTCTGCGTGTTTAACGAAGCGCCTCCCAGCCTTGGAGGTGTGGTGGCTGATCAGCCACTTTGGGCTTCTTTCTCCTCCTAGGAAATAACTTCATCCTAGTTCGTAAATAGCGCTGTTACTTGTCGGCATGTTAGGCTGTGAGAGGAGCAACCCAGCTGGGATCGTTGTGTGTTTTCATTTTGATCAGGAAATTCTTCCTGACGCTTTACCAAAGTTCTTTCTGTTCCCGTCGTGACCCCCCAGTGCACAGGAGCTGCAGAAGACTCTAGAGTTACTAGGATGACAGTGCTAGTGGCGAAGGCGAGGGCGCCTTGGCGAGGAGCTTCTCTCAAGGGGTCTGCTGTCCTCCGAGCGCCCGTGGGGAGCAGTCTCAGACTGGCTCTTGGGGAAACCGGAAAGCCTGGCCAGAGAACAAGCCCTTCTTTCGTCAGAGCGCATGTTTCTGGAATGGGCCCTGGAGAAAGTCTGCTGGTCCAAATGAAAGGAACTTGAGAAATAGAATTCAAGACACCTCGTCGTTACAAAACATCTTGGGAACAGGGAGGCGTTGGTGCCTTCGGCCGAGAAGGCCGCGATCAAACGGCGCGCCCAGCCGCGGCTGGAGCACAGCCGGTGGACCTGCGGGGTGACCGAGAGCCCACAGGGCCCGTTTTGCACGGATCCAAGGGACGATGGCAGCTGGCAGCGGCAAGGGTGGGGAGCCCCCGGCGAGGGGGGTAACGACGACCCACGGCGGCCCCCACGGAGAAACCGATGTCAAACCGTGTCGCCCGGACGCTCCCAGCAAGGATGGCAGCGGCGAGGGCTGTCGGGAGGGCGAGGGGAGCGTTTGACTCAGGACACGACGCGGACCAGCCCCGCCTGGTCTGGTGCAGAGTTTCCGCCGGCGAGACACGGGCCGGAGCACGGACTGAGGCCTCCGCTGGCGGCCCCGGCTTCACCTCCCAAGGCTGAAAAAACTTACTCGTTGGCAGAAAAGTGCTCCAGACGTGGGTCTTAATCTCCGAGGAGACTGGTTCACTTTTCAGCATCTATTCCATTTTGTAAAGGCATGCAAGATTGGAATGAGGGCAGTGGCGGTGCTTATAAAACCCAGAATAAAATCTAAAGGCTTTATTCTATAGCTCATCTTGTTTTACAAAGAGGGTGCTTTTCCCCAAACTGACTCCTGCGGCAGCAGTTGCAGGCCGCTGCGGCGGGAGTGCACAGGCACCCTGCCCACCGTCCGCTAAGGCAGGGTCCCTGTGCCGAAGGGAAAGCGCTGGCCCCCTTCCTGAGCCCCATCCCGACAGAAAAGGAAGCCGGTCAGTCAGGTGCAGAAGAGCCGCTGACACCTCGGGCCGTCCTTCCTGTCCGGGAGGGCCCTTTCATGTCAAAGGAGCCAGGGCCCCTCCGTGTTTGTGGCTCTCCTTCATTACCCAGTGACTGAGGAAAACTCACAAAGGCCAGTGTTTGCCAGAGCACCTAAGTGCCCTTCGAAACCAGTGACACGTGGCTGTGTGAGGTCTGGTCCTTCGGGCGCGGGCAGCGCTTGGAGGGCTTGGGCAAAGCCGTCATAGCCGCTCCTGTAAACCCAGGAAGGGAAAAAGCTGAGACACATCCCTGCCCTGGGGAAGCCTATCATCTAGTTTTCAGAAATGGGCCAACGCAGGGATGGGCCCCACAGCCTTGGCATCAACGCTGCACTGAGCGACCGAGAGCTTTGGGACCGGGCAGGCCAAGTAACCTGGCACTTGACACAGTGCCCTCCACCACAGGGGCAACTCTGGAGGCAGCGGGTTGCTGAATGACTGAGGACTACCGGGGCAAAGGGGAAGGCAGGGCAGGCGATCCCTATAATTAGCTCTGCAGCCTGGCATGCCAGCAGCCCCCCCGGAAGCCAAAGGGGGCAAAAGTACGATGGTGGGTATCAGTTTCTCCCCCGTTTTCCTACCCCAGGACCTTGACTCCACGCTGGCATGGCATTGCTGGTGTAGCACTGAGGACAGTCCTCTCTGCCCTCCCCCGCCAAAACAGGGCGAAGGCCAGACCCCCTGTGGTTGGGAGCTGTCCCGTAACACCGAGCCCCGCATCTGAGAGGAGCAGGTGGCTGTCTGGGGGTTCAGTGCCTGGGGCCTCCTTGTAGGACCTGTCCGTGGCCCGGTTGGCTGGAGAAATGCAAACCTCGTGAACAGAAACTTCGCCTGAAGTCATTCTGGCTCTACGACAGGCTCACTCCAGTGCGGTGAAAAATGGAGCTCACCTTTCCACCTAGGGATTCGTCTTCTTCCCCTGAAGACCTTAGAGGGAAGTGGAAAAGGAAAAGCAGATCAGCGGCCTGATGCGCCAAGACCAGCCAGTGGTCAGACTTTGCTTGGGGCAGGGGACGGGGCAAGTCTGTTTCCCGCCCCCTGCTTTTCCCTGGGGAAAAGTCGAAAGTCCAGGGCTCCTTTCTCAGAGGTGAGGGATTGTAATCTGCGTGCAGAACGATACCCTGGTAAGCACAGTAGAACACGGTTGAACAGAATAAAATTCTGTATTATACATTTAAGTTAGGGATATGGTGGCGAGTAGGAGAAGGAAATGTAATTGGGGCATATTCATCATAAATTACAGGTCACCAGGAACTTTGGTAGAGTCCAGAGCTGGACCCAGGTAAGGAAAATCAACCTTCCTTAAGAGAGCCCCTAAAAGGTACCAAAGAAAACTGACAGAAAGCAGCTTGCCTTATAGTAACGCTGACTCGGCAGAAATAAGGATCTCCCATAGTGGTGGATTTTCTATGGTGAGAAGCCAAATGAGTGATAACTTCATTATGATATTTTTCTCTTCTCCTTCACAGTCGGGAGTACTTGGCATCCTTTATCAAGGCCACAATTATTATATCAGGTACCTGCCAAAGGCTCCAATAAAAATAATGTAATTTTATATAGCTCTGATAATTTGCTGATTCAGTAGAAGGCCAGAGCCTGCTACTAAGGGCGCCCCGCACGGGCCGGGCTGTGGTTTCAACATCGGCGCCTCCGTGTTCGTGTTCAGCGATCGCACAGGTATGGGAAGAGTCCAAAGATCAGTCCATCTTTCCTCTCCTGCCCTTCCATCCTTCCTCCCTCGTTCCCGCCTTCCCTCCCTCCCTCCCCCTCTTCCTCTGTACTTCCCTTCCTTTCTTCCACAGGATGGAGTACCTGCTGCATGCCAGAGATACGAAGACACAATAGTCACAACCCCTGGCCTCACAGAGCTTCCAGTCTAGTAGGGAAACAGCAAAGATGGCTCTTGTTTAAAAAACAACTGAATCTCATGGTTAAAAATAGGTACACCACGACAAAATAACAAATACCCACAAACCTGTAAAAAGGGAACACAAAACAGCTCTTTGACACTTTACCTGAGTATCAGTGCTATGGGCCAGAAGTTTTGTTTGTAAAGCAGTGCACACAGGAGGTGCTAGGTAAGTGCTTGTTGAAGAAATTAAGCCAGACACAGACTATCCCAGCCAAGTGCCTCTGGGGCACTCCAGTCTGGCCCTCGCCGTGTTCCGAGGACACGGAGACCTGGGAGGGCCTGACGGCCTGGGTGAGTGAGGGCCGAGCAGAGGGCAGCAGCCGTGCCTCCCGTGCCTGTGCTCTTTCTCCCGAGGTGATGCCTGGCCTGGGCCTTCAACATATGCTTTTTTCCTTGTGTTTGCTTATTTTATTTTAACCACTTTATTGAGGTATGATTGACATGTAAAAAACTAGATAGTTAATGTATACAACTTGATGGGTTGAGAGGTAAGTATGTGCCCATGAGACCATCACCACCATCAAGACCATCCATCGCCTCTAAAAACACATTTTTTTTTCCTTCTTTTACTTTTTAATCAAAATTTTTTCTTTTGTGGTAAGGACACTCAATGCAGTATCTACCTTCTCTGCAAGTACACGATACCGCATTGTTAACTGTAGCCATGTGTTGTAGAGTAGATCGCCGGAAGTTACTCATTTTGCATAACTGAAACTTTGTTCACTTTTGGCTGATAACTTACAGTTTTTTAAAAAGGGATTAAAACAAAATCTTTATCTTCAAGTAGCCTGGAGTGTGGGCGGGGAGACCCTGTTGGGGAAGGACTGAGGCTGACGCTGGAGGAGGAGAGGTGGGTTTCTGGGCAACAGAACAAACCGGCTGGAAGCAAAGGGATCCTTCACAACAAGAAATGTGCTTCTGGACTTCCGCCAAGATGGCGGCGTAGGTGGTCGCACTCGCCGCCCGCACATCCAGAGTGTCTAAACAACGAACGCAGTAGTGAAAAATTAAACAACCAGAACAGACAGAATCGAACTGAAGGGAAGTCCGACACCCAGGAGGTAGGAGAAGACGAACATCCAGGCCGGTAAGCAGGACAGTACCGGGCGGAGGAACGGAGTGAGTGAGAGGCAGCTCTCACGGAGGGACTCACGCCGCCAGAGCCTGAACAGGGCGTGGCCCCGAACAACGGGTGAATCCTGCAAGCCGAGGACGCTGCCGGAGAGAGGCCAGGGCTGAGCCAGCAGAACCGAGTCTGGCAGAAAAGACGGTGGGCAACTGGGGAGCGGAGGAGTGACGGGAGCCCGCGGTGATCGGAGGCCGCCATTGCTTCCTCCCAGGCCCCGCCCCCAGAGGCAACATCATCCAAAAAGCGACCCAGGTTGCAGGCAACTGCCAGCCGACAAGTGTACCGAGATAAAAAGAATGAAAATGGCCAAAATGAAAGATCAGAACAAATTACAACTAATGGATGACGACATAGTCAACCTATCAGATGCGCAATTTAAAATGCTTGTAATCAAAATGTTAACAAAACTGGAAGATAGGTGGACGCAAATAGTTGAACAGATGAAGAATACGATAAGGATAA